>JADGIP010000857.1:0-10712 GCA_016618355.2 Astraeus odoratus | reverse complement strand
AGAACTCAAATGAGGACTCTGGGTGCTGCATTCAGGTTTATATACTACTATAGGTGTTTGTACATATTGTGCTAAGGCTATGCCAAGAATGTTCTGGAAGGGACATGAGGCTTCTACTGCAGATGAGTCACAATGACATTATGGTGACATCATAGTGATGTCATAGTCTAGGCCCTGAGGCTGGACTGCACTGCCTACCACAAGTTATGTAACTGTGTGTAAGTATGTCCTGAAGTGCATATACTACTAGTAACTACAAAAAGAAAGGAAAGAAAAGTAGCATCTGTTACAGTTTCTGTGCCTCAGGTTGGGGCTTGCAGCAATTATTATGCTGCTTCCAAGAGAGTATGGCTGCCTTTTCAATAGTGGCAGGCTTGAGTTTCTTTATTTTGTTGCAATCTGTCCCAGCTTGATTAACTAGCTGTGCTACTACCTCCATGGTGGGAGGGAGCTTAGCCAGGATGATCATAGTTTTTACTGGGTCAGTCATCTCAAAGCCTGCTTCACTTAATTGGGCAAAGTGAGCCAGTATCTTGGTTAGGGCTGGAGCAGGGTGTTGATTGGCAGGAACCATTGTCTCCATTAGGGACTTGAATTCCACATAAGCAGCAGCAACCTCTGGCTGGTCAAATGCATCTTTCAGTACTTTCAGAGTGTCAGCAGCTGTAGTCTTGGCTGCCACTTTAATCCTCATGGGAGGACTTAGCCTTAAGTGGATGTTACCAAGGGCTTGGGCATTGTCACACTCCCAGGCATTTTTATCTGCATCATCAGCTTGTTCATCCTTAGTTTGGGTTGAGACCCAGTCCTGCCCCTGAGCCATCAAATAGGCTTCCATCAAGGGATGCCAATCACTCCAGTTGGCACCTATGAGGACTGGCACAAGGGTTGTCAAGACATCTTGTTCTAAAAAGGGAAGAAACAATTTGTCAGCAACTGTGTGTGAGCTGGCAGAGGGCAGGGGGAAGATACCCCTTCTGTAGTCACAAAAATTGTGCCCACATTTGTCCCTCACAAGGCTACCCACTGAGGGTGCCATGTGGGACAGTGCTGAGAGCATCTGGTCACTACCACAAGTGGTTCAGAGCCCAGAGCTGCCCAACAGGGCTCATAACTTGTTTCAGCACAAAGAGTGCACATGAGAAGCCCTCAACAGGCTAACTACACTCACCTACTAGCTATATACTAACTACAGGTCCTTGGTGGTGTGTCTTGCAGGTCAAGGAGCACTTGTATTCTGTTGGCTGTCTGGGCAGCCTTATATACACTTTACAGGAGTGACATGTCACCTATTGTGATGCTACAACTACCTAAAAAGTACACTACAAGTGAATGGCCATATTTGGCCTTGTGTCTCACACACTGCTAACAATAGTGCATGTTCAACACTGTCCCAGTTTCAGGACTACAAGTGACTGAAGGGTCTGAAGTCTTTGAACTTCGACACCACTGAAAGCAATGGAAGAGATAATGCAAGGTGCTTCTCTACTCTAATCATGCCATGTCTCAACTGATTACCATATTTAGGTTTTCTTGCTTGGGGACCCCCGTAATCCGTGGGAACGTCGCACTGGCATTTGCTGGAATTGACACTACACCCCAACGCTGTTCGCATCATCACGCTTTCCGCTATGTACCCATGCTACGTCTACGTCACTGGACAACAATCCGTCTCTAGGAGAACTGCACTGCCACCAAGTCATACCATTTAATATGATGACGATCGACTTGGTTCCTGGATGAATATTAATTGAGATACATGGACACGATGCCACTCCTCGATTCATCCGTGCTCAGTCTTGAAGGAGGTGCAAGTCGACCACATTTATAATGCATCAGCCATTCTGGTAGGTTCCATACCTGCAGTGCATTTTATATAATGGTCGTCATATCCTTGTGTCAATGAGAAAAGACAGCGAAACGCAGATAAGCAAGGAACCCCGTGAGGAAAAACAAAAATGCAAAGTATGGGACATGGACTGGCCTATTCTGGTTATGTAAGTGACATACGACTGGGCAGGTCCGTCACGACCTGTTATTTCCTCAACTTCACTGTGGATGACGCTCGGATGATCTGCCGTTACATCTCAACAGAACTGCACCAGGCACGCCATTGACCCCGACTAAGCTCAAGGAAAACGCTTCCTTCCAACAAGCTGCGTCGATTAAGGCTCCACATGACCCTGCAGCCTCAGGTCTTGCATAGGAGCTATAGTTCACAAAGTGGGTGTGGGGTACTTGGAGTAGACTAGATTTATATTTTTGAATGAGAGATGACTCATAGGCACACTTGCCAGCGTATCACACCTCCCATACTGCGAGGTGTATCGGGTTAACGAGTTCTCTACTTGTTCCAACGCCGCCAGGCAAGTTCACAACGCGACTCTCTTAGACCTACTTTTGTCTGGAAGATCCCTAGGAAAAGGTCATCCTGGGAGGCAGTTAAGGACGGTGGCTAATCAAAGGCAAACTATAATCATAGCTCCCTGCAATGTAATATCCATGCCATCAAAGCATGTATCAATATTTTCTCTCTAATTAGTTAGGTTCGTTTTTCTTTCCCTCGCATCGCAGAATTACGGATTTCATCTGCATCTGCCTAGAATGCTGCAGGGGACTCACCGGAATAAAAAACAAGTTATAATGCTGTACGCATAGAATGCAACGGAGCCTTGCAATGAGGACCATATATGGATTGTCAATATACGCCGTGCAACTCGAGTCACAGGGTGACTGGAGATATTACGAGTGCTAACGTCGGACAGGCATTTGCGTTCGTTGCTGGGGGGAAATACACAAAGTCGCAATCTGATCTAACCAGGTCTAACTCAATCGAATTAGGAGCGATTTAGCTTTTTTTAAAAAAAGTCCGTTCACAATTAGACCTAATTGATCCCAATCAATTCTAATTCACATCATTCGACAGTTTTTTTTGCCATCCGATCCAGCTCACTTCCATCTGTATGTAGTCCATGGAAGTGTTAACGTCACGTTGGAAGAAAGGGTTCGCTTACAACTTGAATATCACAAGAATCCACCCAGAACACGTACATATACCTCAGAAGCCCCACGTGCAGAAGTCCAGATCATCCGGAGAACTCACCAGAAGCCATTTATGAAAATGGGCTCTGCACTAGTAAAATGCACATAACAGGTCACAAGTCACACAGAAGGAAGATTCCTGCTACAGCGCCAAACGTTGACGTAAGAATGAGTGATCAATATTTCTCCTACAAGATGTCGAGCAAACCCATAGTCGTAAACATAAAGTATCCGTCTTGTGAAAAGTAATATCCAAAGATAGGGGTACCAATAGCTACATATCATGCAGCTGCCTGCTTACATAATGGCTATTCGCATGGCCAGCTGGCTCTCAGGTTTGCCAGGTTATTTCACGCAACTGCTCCACAGTTCTTACTTCTGGTTGTCCGGTTGATCTCAAGATCAATAGCTAGCCAGAGATCGTTCTCAATATTTTTGCCTTCACCCATTTTTCATTTTACATGACGGCTCAACAAATCTGACGACTCGAAAGGATGTGCCAAAAGGTAGAACGTTCAGATGAAGCGGACGAAGTGGGCTGGAAAGTACGGAAGATGTGAGTCTAGCTGACTTGCTGCACAGTTCGCTTGGATCCACCACCGTCGTCTAGAAGCAGTGATGGAGCTGAATAGCCGCCACCATCAGCACATCGCACTTCCGCTCCCAGTTCCATAGCGAAGCAGTCTGTTCCGGAAGTGTGTCCTCAGGTTCTCGCTCGGTAAGTAGCGAGATGGCCCATTCTTCCACGGTCTTTATAAAGCAGTCGTCCATAATCCCGCCGTGGTGGCTGCCATCAAGGACATGATGAAGCGAGGCCAACCGTACATTGGAGTGCTCCCCATAACAAACGAGCACCCGATCGCGACCCTATTACGGATATTAACTTGGAGCATCAGATTGGCGTATTGCTCAAAGAACTAGTGTGAAGCACCGGTCCGGTTGACGACAAAGAGGGTCTCGCGGCCGCATTGTATCCGCATAGGCGGATTCAGTGGACGGATCTCAGATCTCGTAAAGACTGGTGAACAATATTTACAGCACAGGTCTTTACCAAGAACACCAAGTCACCCACCCCGCCTCCATTGCCGAAACAGGAAAAGCAGAAATTGAGGTTGCCAAAAGTCGTACACGATGATATGCTACACGTCCTGAATGACGATGAGCATGCTCTTGCGAGATGTGAACAGTAACATTGTCAGGCGTCAGCACGAGTATTACCTCATGGAATGGCTCAAGGGCACTAATCGAAGGTTCAAAAACCGTGCGGTTGCGTTGAATATGCATGAGGCAGTGAGGAAAGTCTTTGACGAAGAGCTCAACAAGCTGATAGGGATGAAAACCGCGATTTCAGAACCAGTGATTACTGAATCACTTATGTTCGTCTTCATTTCCACGGCACTCTATTTTTATTGACCTAGACACCATGAGATCAACACGCTTAAAAGGTGTTGGACGAGGAGGCAAAGACGTTTTTACCCTCAACGATGTCGAGGACTACACCCTTGAGTTTCTCACTTTCGGTAAACTCCATGAAACCGTGGATTGTAAGATCATCTGCCTCGTCTGTCTCCCCTGCGCGTTACCGACAGCCAATTGGTAAATCCATCGCGCGTGCCACGAGCCGCCATATCTTTCGTTTCTTGATCAGTGGCCTCATCGCCGAGATAAAGGGACATCGACGGGCATTCGTCGGTGCTCTTCCTGGTAAAATTACAAGGCATTGAAGAGGGCAGGGACAGAATACCCGTCGGTTCTGGCTGATGAGGTAGACAAGATTGGGAGAGGCATGGATCTGGACCCGGAAGGTATGTACGTGACACACTCCCGAAGCTGGATCAAGGCACATGCATATGAACTTGGCATTACAAAAAGCGCCCATGAACAGTTGCTCACGGATAGGGCCATCCAGTACATATGCCGGAAGGAAGCATTGGCGAAGAAGGCCCTAGTGCTGGCACAGCTATTATTCCGCCTTTCTTCCCCCCTTTACCATGACACAGGTCAGCGCTGATATTGGTTTTTTGTATTTATAGTTCAGTGGGAAATATCGTTCATTGGTCGGATTGTCCCCATCGGCGGTCTTAAAGCGAAAATTCTAGCTAACCGAAAAATATCCCTAAGAATATCAAAACTGGTATCTGCTTTATGTACTTGGAAGACGTAAGGGATGTTCTCCGTGAGGCCTTCCGTAGAGTACCAATCCCGGAGCGATGGAAGGATTTTGTCTCCCTCCCTCTCCCGCTATGACACGCGGAGGGAAAATATTCAGCCGTCCTTCGACCAACTTTTGCACCCTTAATTTCATCAATGAAGCGCTTACTTACGGGTAACGTAACGCACACGTCTCGTGGGGTTGTAACCTTGTATGGCCCCTCCATCCCCTGTCATATAGTGTGCAAGTGGGTACGCATGGTGCTTGGGTGTTCAGTACGTGGGATTTGGAGGTGGATTGATACTGTTGGTCTCACTTGTACTTTCGCAATTTGCACCTGTTGTCATGGATCATGATACTTTCCCTTACGAGCCATTGTATCACATGCAATTGACAACTCACTCTCAGACGCACGAGCTTGTAGAGCCGAGGTTAGGGTCAGTCTCATTTCGGGGGCATTTCATCGTGATCAAACCCTAACGGGACCAGCCAGGAGGATCTGTGTAACAACTCATTTCGTTATAGCTTGCACCCAAATGATGGAAATTTTTGGGTGCTTCTCAAGCGCCTCGATCAATCGCCATTGTCCCTATAGGCTGACTATCGGAAAAATCGAGGGTTTCGAGTGCCGTACTTTCTACCAGTGGTTTGTCAGCCACTGAGTGATAGTTAAATTCTCCGGAAAAATTTGCCACAAACGCAAATGAACTTACCGGAGCAGTGTCAGCGGCATTGTGGATTTTATCTAATCAAAGTTCATTGGTGGCTGGATGTTACTGCGCTAATTAAATCTCATAATGTATTAGTAACAGCCACATATGAAATTCGCCAGATGACTGCAAACTCGGTATAGTGGCTGGTCACCTCAAGAACATTGCCATGTACTAGTGGCAGCCACAGGGTCCAAAAAATCATGTTCAGGTGAGCGCAGACCAAGTGAGTCGCCGTCTTTCGCATGAGTTGCGATCAGTGATGGTGAATTCAGGGTACTGACCAGAAGAACAATGTTCAAATGTGCTAGTAGCAGCCACAGGGACGATCAAGCCACAGAAAAAGTCACATCCAACGTTGGTGAAGTTCACCGACTTTCCCCAGGGTTGCGGTTAATGTCCGTAACTCAGGTTTGTGAACCGAAGAACACTGCGCCCTGCAGGGCACTGTCACCTAAATTGGTTGAACGTCTGTAGTCTGTTTCACGACGTACTTTTACAGCTCTCAAAGTCATAGATTTCGATAGCGAAAGGAGCCACAGCTAAGCAAATTCCTCACCTGGATGCAGATAGGACATCGGCCAGGCTCGGCCTCTACAGAGGGCAAGTATATCATGTACAGTAAAGTTCAACCATACCAGGTGACCATGGCAGGA
The DNA here is from genome assembly GCA_016618355.2 of Astraeus odoratus. Taxonomy (NCBI): domain Eukaryota; kingdom Fungi; phylum Basidiomycota; class Agaricomycetes; order Boletales; family Astraeaceae; genus Astraeus; species Astraeus odoratus. The sequence goes on along the minus strand of JADGIP010000857.1, from coordinate 4,152 downwards.
ACACCCCGATTGCAACGTTGCCCATCGACTTTCTTTTCGCTTTGCACAGACATACTGTGACTCATACCGAGTAGAAGGACGATGGACCGCGGGAGCACATGGATTTAGCTCACCTCGAGCCTGATCTGATCGGTGCTCTTCAAAGTGGCATGATCGGTGTTGAGAGTACCATGATTAACTGCACAAGAACCAATGCCGAAGAGTACCCTGTTACGTAGTGCGCAAGCTAAAAGTGGTCCCCCACAGCTCTGTTACAAAATCAGGATCGAAGTATTAATGTGAGCGGAGCATGAGAACGGTGAAGCTGATCCCTAATATGTACTGGCGAAGTGGATAGGTAAGAGGTGTTTCCATACATTGTTAGTCGATGGCGGGTTGGCGAAGACCACTCCCTCGGAGCTCTGCATTTCTATTCTCGACAGTCTCTTCTGTTTAGTGGGGAGAGTCGAGACTGGTAAACATTATATTTCTCCAAGAACTGCTCTTGGATAGGGATACTACGGCGCTAAATGGTTGGCCTATAAACTTGCATTAAAGAAAGAAGTAATGGAACCGGGGTTTCTCTTCATCATGTCCCAGTTCAATACTGACACTTTCAGCTCCGACATGGTGAACATGTCGACCGAGATATTCCCTTACATGTTAGGCAATTCCTTTCTTCACCAAAACGAAATAGACCCAGCGGACCATGATACCATGCAAGGCATACTAGCTAGTATGGATTGGACGGCCGTATCACCAATGATGGTGGAATCCGTTTCCTCTGTGTCATGTACGTGACTGTGTTTTACCCTGGTCCTCGTCAGGACTCTTATCCCGGAACAGTGCCTAGCTGTGTTGGTGATACGACCATATCAAATGGAGCTACGGCAGAGCCCTCCCAATCGCTTTGTAGGTTGCTCATTAAATTTCACCGGTCTACTTCCCATAAATTGCCAGGTAACGTGCCAGCGAGATCTCACGATGAAGCCATGGCCGCACCCTGCCAGTCACCTTGCATGACCTTGGTGGACACCAGAACCACCCGATACATCTGTGAAATACCCGGAAATTTCCCGTGCACGATATACCTCGACGCAGATGTGCGAGCGATCCATAGGCATTTCCGCTTGCACGGATTCAGGTACAAGGCGACCGCAAAGATTACGTGTCCATGGAGGGGATGCACACAGAAGGTTCAATATAAGAACCTAGCACGGCACGTCCGTTCTATTCATCTTGGTGTCAGGTTCCAATGTCAAGGTTGTGGTAAAAGTTTCACGAGAGAGGAAGGAATAACGAGGCATCTGTGCTTGGAGGACTGATGGCATGGGGAAGACAAGTGCAACATTATCAAACATTCAGTGCTTTTAATATTAGTATGGCCTTTGAGAGCATGGTTTCCCAGAAGTTAGAACACTTATTAAAGGCTATTGTTAATGCAGCTTTTTTATTGGTATCAGACGATTTCCCTCATAAGATTATCCCTCAGACGCTAACGTGGTTCGATAGAAAATCGAGTACAACTGGAGAAATTGACACTCAGATGTAGGGGAAAGGTACTTGACCATGTACGTCGTTGACCAAGTAAGTGGGTCGCGTGCGTGACTCCTACTTACCTCTTGCACCATGGGAAAGTCTCTATTGAGTTAGACCATGTGTCCGACCTTTGCCAGATGCCACTGCGCTGTGCCGTCAACGTTTCCAAATCACTTTCCATTACCTCTTCCAGAGAGCTCCAGGACTGTCATAGCAGGCAAGTAGGATATAGATGTAGTACTAAATTGAGATGTCAATGCATTACCAATGAAAAATCTGCAGGTGAAGAATATTTGGAAGATTACTGTGTAGCTGTGTTGTAGATGTCTCAGAAAGGAACTGCCAGAAACAAAAATAAAAAATAAAAAAACCACATAGTTGTCTTCTGGCAGAAACTTAGGTGTACATTCACAAATCAACCAATAGTCTCATTGATGGTCCAGGTGTTCTTTCATTTCCTGCAGATTTTCATTGGTGATGGATGCCCATCACCACCTCAGAGCTCAATTTAGCACTACATGCACAGCCTGGATGCTGTGCATGTGGGCTATGCAAATGTTAGGTTTTATAGATTGAGAACCTAGCATTGAGCTAATTGATCATTAAACATCTTGGGGAGCACAGTGACTGTCTGCTTCTCACAAATTCAATTTCTGATTTGCTTTGCTGGACAGAATGCCATCCAATTAGAGATAGTATGGAAAAGCAAACACGGCATGGTTAGTCGGATGAAGTCATTTGTATCAGCTCCCTGTGGTACATACCCTCGTACCAGGTCCAGGTCCATGCAACGGGTCACTCCTCCAGCATTAATGAGTAGCACCATAACAGGGAGCGTGCTCGTTGAAAGACTAGCTGCTAGTACATACTTGTCGCATATGTAACTGCCTCGTGCACAGTTAGTGTTGGGGCCAGGATGGCACCCGCCAGTGCACCTGCGCCACACCCTGCCTATGTCTCTCGCGTCTAATATATTATCGACCATTCCTGCAATTTCATATGCGCCTTCTGCCTCGTGTGCTACGGTGTGCCGGGTAGCATATTTTATGCCGCAAGGGTGTTGGGTACGTGGGACCATCTAAGTTCACCTTTAATCAAAGCCGCTGTATCGTATGCATTTCACAACCCCCGATTCGGACACGCAAGCTTTGAACCGACTGCCGAAACATTCAGCCGTTCTTCGACTAACTTTACACTATTAATTTCAACAATGGATGCACTCACTTACAGCGTAGCGTAGCGCAGACGTCTCGAGGGGTTGTAACCTTACATAACCCCTCCATCCCGTGCCATATAGCGCGCAAGTGGGTGCGAGGGTGTTCAGTACATGGAACTGGGATGTAGATGGATGTTGTTGGTCTCGCTTGCGCTTTTGCGGTTTGCACCTGCTGCCATATCGTGATAGCTTCCATTACGAGCCACTGTATCATATGCAATTGACAACCCACAGACGCACGAGCTTGCAGGGCCAAGGTTATGGTCGGTCTCATTTCAGGGGACGTCATCATGATCAAAACCTAACGGGACCAGGTAGGATGGCTTGTGTAGCGCCCATTTCGTTTTAGCTTGCTTCGAAATGATGGAAAGTTTGGTATGCTTCTAAACGCCTCGATCAATTGCCATCGTCGCTATAGGTGACTATCGGAATCAAGGGCTGTACTTTCTTCCAGTGATCTGTCCGTCACTGGATGATAGCCACTGTACGTTCTCCGGCGAACCTGCCACAAACGCAAGTGAAGGGACTAGAGCATTACCTGCGCCAAAAAGGCATCGCGGATTATTAGCTAATCAGAGCTCGAATGTGGCTATGTTTGCTGCGTTAATTAAATGCCGCTGGCCAACTGTTCGCCAAATAACTGCAAACTCAGGTTGGCGGCTGGTCGTCGCAGGACTATTGTCATGCATTAGCGGCAGCCACAGGGTTCAACAAAAAATTATGTTCAGGTGAACGCTGGCCAAGTGAGTCGCCGTCTTTCCCATCAGTCGCGGTCCATGATTGTGAATTCAGGGTACTGACCAGAAGAACACCATTGAAATGCACTAGTGGCAGCCACAGGGACGATTAAACCGCAAAAGTCACGTTCAGGTGAACGCTGGTGAAGTTCGCCGACTCTCCCTAGGGTTGCGGTCAATGGTTTAGGCTCAGGTTTGTGAACCGAAGAACACTGCGCTCTGCAGGGGACTGAAATTTGTCGAGCGTCTGAAGTCTATTTCACGATGTAGTCGTGCAGCTCTCAAACTCGTGGGTTTTAATGCCCGAAGGGAGCCACGGAGAGGCAAATTCGTCACCTGGATGCAGATAGAGTGTCGGCTAGGCTCGGCCTCTACAGAGGGCAAGTATATCATGTACAGTAAAGTTCAACCGTAGCAGGTGACCATGGCAGGAACACCCTGACTGCAACGTTACCCATCGACTTTCTTTTCGCTTTGCATAGACAGATGCCGTGATTCATACCACAATATCCCGCGAGAGCACATGAATAAGTTCGCCCCGAGCCTCATCAGGTCGGTGCTCTTCAATGGCATGATCGATGTACAGGACGTCATCACTGATTAACTGCGTAAGAACTGAAGTCGAGAGTACAGTTTTACGCAGCGCGTAGGCCGAAGAGATCCCCCCCCCTTCCCCCCGCT
>JADGIP010000856.1:0-10748 GCA_016618355.2 Astraeus odoratus | reverse complement strand
GGAACATGAATAAAACATAGAAAGAACAAAGCAATTTGTATAACATAGTATCTCTTAATTCAATGTCATATGGAAAAACATGGATCAATGCTTCCAGTGTAGCCCATGATTACATCAGCATGATTTGAGTGTGCAGGACTGGGTGGATCCTGATTTCTAATGTGAGTGATTCTACTATGTGTTGAGTCTGTGGCAATCAGATGACAAATAAGAGACAGCCACAGAGGACAGGAGTTATCCAGGAGATTATAAGAGTAGCTAGATAATTACAAATACACTAGCAGAGAGGAGACATGAGTCCTTGATGCCCTCCATCCAGCCCACAGCAGTCTGATATATTCCTCTGTGTGATGTGACCTCACCCATACATCCCTGTGCTATAGTTGCCATATCTGTTGGCTATCCAACAGAACCTTCACACTATGCATATTCTGACAGGTGATCTCCCAGGTGCAGCATCTAGCTCTTCTTGCTGGTATTCTCTAATATTGACACATTCCTTTCATTCCTTCAGAACAATCATACAGCCCTCAAGATGTGTTCCACCAGTGCATCTCCATTCTGGCCTGTAATTCAGGTGCTCACCTGCTCTCTCAACACAACCACATCCTTTCACTTACACCTCCATATGGTCCATACATACTACCATGTGTCAAGTCTGTGGCAATCAGATGACAAATAGAAGACAGCCACAGAGGATAGGAGTCATCCAGGAGGCTATAAGAGTAGCTAGATAATTACAAATACACTAGCAGAGAGGAAACATGAGTCCTCGATGCCCACCATCTTGCCCACAGCAGTCTGATACATTCCTCTGTGTGATGTGACCTCATCCATACGTCCCTGCGCTAAAGTTGCCATATCTGTCAGCTATCCGACAGAACCTTCACACCATGCAGTGCCCACAACCATCAGTTTCGATTACCGTGGGTTGGCAGCCCTCTCCTTAACAATAGTATATTTTTATTGTGACTATATATTGTGTTGGAGAGCATCAATAGAGCACTGTTCGCCTGATAACCTGCATAACCAAATGATTCGAGCCCGTGCACATGATAGAACGTCAGCAGAGAAGGCCCAAGACTATTGCGTTGAGCGTTAACGAGCATGAGTTACTCATCTTATCTTTTTTTTTTCGCACGCGAGTCTCGCTATTTACATATGCAAACTGGGTAAGTTTTTCGTCATGCCAGACTCGAGGCACAAGTGTGGCCTGTAATATTACACTCGTCCACCTTCTTGTCCTGGGGGTTCCAGTTAATTCCGAACGTGGCCGCCGGTGGCCACCATGCTTTTCCGCGCAAGTCTTCGGTCACTTGGTTTCGTCAAACTGCTACACGGCAACATCAGTCGACGTCATGCATTTTTCTCTAGCCCAGGTCCACGCCGCAGCCATTACTCCCGTTCAAACAGCTATGGTCACCGAACAGCATTGGCTCTGGTAGGGCTTGGTGTATTCTGGTTGGCCGACAAAGAGCTCAATGCGTCCGCTGTAGCACGGAACCTTCGAACATTATGGACGGTGAGTACCCTACCAACTACGTATACCCCAAAGATGTTGTGAAAACTGTATATGTACCCTTCACGGGCCAGACAGCCTCGTTTTTTTCGCGATTCTCGTGTTGCTATTTTAGCCCGGCGGAACATCTAAGTCGGTTGCTGATGCCTTCCCAGTGCACCATAATTACTCTGGACTACAAACTAAACTTCCAAGCAGACAAGGCAGATCGGATCCCACAGCTTCACGAGAGAGTTGCCGATCGAATATATAATCTGCTCACATCCAATGGCGGCCTCTACATAAAAATTGGTGAGCAACGTCTGTTCGACATCAATATTACTTTCCTGACCGGTGAACCGGGGCGGCGGGATCACATCACGTTCTACGTACATGCATAGGTCAGGCTATCGGTGCAAATGCGGCGTTGATGCCACGTCCGATGCAAGACAGATTCGGCCGCCTTTTCGACGATGCTCCACAGATCCCCTATTCGGCCATCCTCTCTGTATTCCGGTCAGAGTTCGGGCGTCCACCAACTGGTCCTGATGGCATATTCGCGGAATTTGAGGAACAAGCGGTGGCGAGTGCGAGCATAGCCCAGGTACACCGTGCAAAGCTCAAAACTGGGGAGTGGGTCGCTGTCAAAATCCAGAAGCCAGACGTAAGCAAGCAGGTCGAATGGGATCTAGGTGCTTTCCGGATTGTCATGTGGATGTTCGAGAACTGGCTGTTCGATATGCCCGTCTATTTTGCGGTTGGTGCGTAGTTGTTCTCGCCATTCGATGTTGCTTCTGCTCACTGAAGCTCGGACGTTATAGATTTCATATCCGGCCACCTTCGTCAGGAACTTGATTTTCTGCAAGAAGCCAGGAATGCGACCACCACTGCACAGTTCCTTGCCACGGAGCCGCGGCTCAATGGTAAGGTCCACATACCAACAGTATACCCAGAATACTCCACTAAGCGAGTACTTACTGCGGAATGGATCGATGGTGTTCGCCTCAGCGATCGTAGAGGAATCCGAAAGCTTATGGGTGAGCAGGACGTTGGATCGCACACAGGAAAGCTCCACTCCGCTGTCGAAGGTATGCCACTAAAGGGAGGCCTTCGCTCGATCATGCATACAATGGTAGAGTTGTTCAGTGCGCAGATGTTCAGCTGGGGATGGGTACACTGTGACCCTCACCCAGGAAATATCATTATTCGACCACATCCTACGCACCAAACGAGACCCCAACTGGTCCTTCTAGACCACGGCTTATATGTCCAAGTGGGAGAGGAGTTTCGAAGGCAGTATGCGCAGTTATGGAGGGCACTGTTAGGCACAGATTGGGATACCGTGGAACGCGTTACGAGGTCATGGGGAATTGGGAGCCCTGATCTTTTTGCGAGCGCGACGCTAATGCGTCCAGTAAGGTTTAGGGCGAAGCAGGAAGCTGCCAACGGAGATACTGAAAATGGACCGGTGAACCAATATGAACAGAGTTTACAGATGAAGGAACGGCTGAAAGGTTTCTTGTCTGACACGGATAAGATGCCGAAGGAACTTATTTTCCTTGGTCGTAACATGCGCATCGTTCAGGGTATGTATCACCACTGTTCGATGACGAGAACATTTACACCCTTGCGTTATCAGGAAATAACCAGGTGCTTGGATCGCCTGTCAACCGCATCAAGATCACTGCGTACTGGGCGTCAAGATCGTTGACCAAAATGGCTAACCTCACATTGCAGCAGCGATTAAAGGAATATTGGCACGATACCTCGTTTAGACTCATTATGTTCTCCATCGACTTGGCATTCTGGACGAGCAAATTAAGACAGTGGGTCCTTGCTTGGTTTGGGAGAAGTGGCGAAGGGTTCGAAGACGAGCTAGAGCGGACTATGCGAAGTTTCGCGAAGAGCGCATTCGGGGTGGATGTCGAGCCTGGTGTTTTTGCAGGATAAGGCATACTGTGACAGTCGATAACCATGGGCGAGGAAAGTAGAGCTTAGCCCTCAGAGACGATAGTTTACGAACGCATGGTGATAAGAGATAGTGCAATTTACAATCATATTCACCACGAGAGCTGCCGCTAATGAGCCTCTACGTATCACACGTTGCTAGCTGGCGTTACACCAGATATTACCCCACCTATCCTGTGGAGTGCCTGTTTTTCCCTTGCCAATCACCCCAGACTCGCCGCTGTCCGTGTAACCCACGCCATAGCTTGTGTTGGCATTAAACTGTGGGAGAGGACATTTGATCCCAAGGAAGTTGGGGCATGCACGATCGACGGCATTGCACACCTCTAGACACGGAAGGAGAGATGCGTACGAGTAGTTGACGATGGGGAAGAATGGATTCCTCGGAGTCACCCCACTTGCTTGAGGCTGTAGTGCTGAGAGTGGCACTTGGACATTGCTCCCGGATGAAGATGTCGACGATGACGCGGGAGAAGGCTCAGAGCACCGAGGGAACGAGATACTGCAGAGCCACGCACGGTACTCCCGTTGACAATCGGCACATGTTTGCAAAGGGGAGTATAGATCGCGTCCGCAGGCGAAGGTCAAGAGCATAGTGGTGAAATTGGTCATGTACTGGAGAAGTGGATCGCTGATGCTAGCAGGGAGAGTGCTCGCATCGTATGCGAGAGCAGGGCTCTGGGGTGGTGGTAGCGGGATAGCGTAAGCCGTGGATGGGCAATAAGGCAAAGAGTGGACTAAAGGGCATTGGAAACCGGCTACATATCCAGGTGATATAGGGATAGTGAATCGGCAAGCAAAAAGAACAACCCACCAGATTTGGTAGCAAAGTAGATGGGTCCGCTGACCTTGATTTGGTCCTGGATCACGTATGCCGTGTAGTTCGTTAGCGGCGAAAGGCCATCGACAAGCCATTGTGACCTCCATTCTCCGTTTCCTCTGAGCCAAAAGTTATTCAGTTCCACTGCACCACTCGAAGAGGCATTGGCCAAACTACAACCCGTTTGCGGGAGCGATGTCAGTTGAGCAGAGAGCGGGGCTAAGACTAGTTCAAACGCGGGGGATGGCGGGGCGTCATGTACGGACAAGTTGGCAGAAGGTAGAGTATAATTGGGATATGTGGATTCGGGTTCGGTCTCGAGAGCGTATGCAGGGGAGAAGAGGATGGCCTGATTCGTTGTACTATCGCCGAACAGGGGCAACTGGTCGAGGATACCATGTACCGAGCCTCGTACGACATGAAAAAATGCTGCAGGTGTAAGTGCATACAAGGAGACATACCATTATTAGAGACAGCGACCTCAAAGACTCCCTGACCGAGGTTCTCGACTGCCATAGATGCGCCGGCAGCAGCCGACCCCGTCCAATTGCCATAGCCATTGTCTAGCGGTATCTCAAAGACATTGGCTCCGCCTGCGGGTTCCAAAGGAGAGGTGGAGGTATCGTTTGTTAAATAGAAACGCGTAGACCACGCCTGCGAGGAACATAGAGCAACCGAGACCGTCAACGACGACGAGGCAGGTAAACTAAATATAGCGGGGCTGGATAGGGAGGAACCTGCGAAGGTCGAGAGGGAATTCAACGAAAGTAATTGTCCAGACATGCCATGTATTTAGTACTTGGAAGTTCGGCAAGGCCTGGGATGTACGGTGCGTATTACGTAACCCGTCTCTGATCGACATATTTTTTCGACGCGTCGAACTGACTCGGCCTGGGATGTTTATAGCCAGGCATCGATTTCTCCTGCCCAGAATCCAACGCGCGCGACATCTGCATCATCTTACCTCAATGTCTCAACCTGTGGGGAACACGATACCCAACGATCAAGGGGTGCCTACTCCAAATGGTGCCCCATCTAAGCATGCAGGTAGGTCCTTTCCTTTATTATGCCCACCGTTCACCGAGATCTAATGGTGATCGGCAGCTAAGAAGGAGGCAAAAAGGCTTGAAAAGGAGGCAAAATTGGCCGCAAAACAACTCAAGCAAGCTAACTCCACAGGGGAGAAGAAAATCAAGGTAGACAAGGAGAAGAAAGTAGAAGAAACGGTTTTCGTTAATACCACGCCGAGGGGAGAAAAGAAAGGTATATTGGTTGTTGCTGAAGCATTTTGTGTGCTTTTCTCAAAGGGCGTATGTCCCTAGACCTGTCCATACCTATGGCCGCAAGTTATAATCCTCACGCGGTAGAGGCCGCCTGGTATGACTGGTGGGAGGCGCAAGGATTCTTCAAACCTCAGACACAGCCAGATGGCAGCGCTAAACCAGAAGGGCTTTTCGTCATCCCGGCTCCCCCTCCGAACGTTACAGGGAGTTTGCACATTGGTCACGCTCTAACGGTGGCTATCCAGGATTGTTTGGTACGTTGGTGGGTACCTTTTCATTCTTGTTATCCATGGATGGAGTGTTATATTCCCCTTACATAGGAACCGCATGTTAGGCAAGACAACACTTTTTGTTCCTGGATTCGATCACGCCGGCATCTCCACTCAATCAGTCGTGGAAAGAAGGTTATATAAAATAGAGGGCAAGACGCGTCATGATCTAGGCAGGGAAGCATTTCTTTCTAAGGTAATGGATTGGAAAAACGAGTACGTCTCGTAGTTCTTCCTGGGACCTTCATTCTGACAAGCCCTAAGTTACCAAGCCCGTATCACCAACCAGCTGCGCAGACTGGGTGGAAGCTATGATTGGGACCGTGTCGCGTTTACCATGGACCCAGTGCGTGCTACATGCTTTGACTTATATGCCCTTCATAATGTCGCTCATCTGTCATAGTCATTATCCAGGGCTGTCATCGAGACCTTCTGTCGATTGCATGAAGGAGGTATTCTTTATCGTGCCAACCGTCTCGTCAACTGGTGTGTGAGATTGAATACCACACTATCCAATCTAGAGGTATGCTTGCCATATTCAATGCTATCGTGTACCTGACAATCATGACAGGTAGAACAGAAGGAGCTGGAAGGTCGGACCTTGCTTAGCGTACCGGGATATGATCCAAAGGAAAAGTTTGAATTTGGCGTTATCACGTCTTTTGCATATCCTATTGAAGACTCTGGTATGTCTCACTTTTACGTCTGACCATCCCAATCTAAACTATAACTATCCCAGACGAGAAGATTATTGTTGCTACCACACGGCCGGAGACGATGTTAGGAGACTCTGCGATTGCTGTTCATCCGGATGACCCTCGATACAAGGCAAGTTGCCACAGAATGAAATGCGCTCCATTCTGACCCCGGCATAGCATCTTCAAGGGAAGTTCGCGAGACATCCTTTCGTTGATCGTCGTGTGCCTATCATTGCGGATGGCATCATCGTAGATATGTCCTTTGGTACTGGTGCCGTTAAGATTACTCCTGCTCATGATCCCAATGATTATGAGGTTGGCTTGCGGCACGGATTGGAGTTCATTAACATTCTAAACGACGACGGAACTCTGAATGCTAACGCCGGAGAGAGGTTTCAGGTGGGTGATTGGATGTTACCGCTGTACGCTAAGAACTTAACAGGCCCTTAGTCTATGAAAAGGTTCCATGCGAGAAAGGAGGTCGTCAGGGCGCTCGAGGAGACTGGATTGTTTATCGAGACGAAGGACAATCCAATGCAAATCCCGATATGCAGTAAATCCGGTGACATAATCGAGCCTATGTTGAAGCCGCAGTGGTGGGTGAATTGCAAACCGCTTGCAGAGGAAGCAATCAAGGTACCGCTGTGATAATACGTGCCCTCGGAGGATACGGCTTATGTACATTGACAGCGTACTCGCAATGGGGAACTTGTCATAAGCCCTAAACAATCAGAAGCTGATTGGTATCGGTGGTTGGACAATATCCAGGACTGGTGCGTCTCGCGCCAACTCTGGTGGGGTCACCGTTGTCCCGCATATTTCGTTCGAATCGAAGGAACGAACAATGATGTGAGTGTGCTTAGAAATATCTATAGTATGACCTAACCGTATAGCAGGTCAACGATGGCAGTAATTGGGTTGTTGGGCGTACTCTTGAGGAAGCCACAGAACGTGCAAAAGCTTTGGCAAATGGTGCTCACTTCACACTGGAGCAGGACGAAGACGTCCTTGATACGTGGTTTTCTTCTGGTCTCTGGCCCTTCTCCATTATGGGATGGCCGGAGCAGACTCTCGATCTGGGTCACTACTATCCTTCTAGCATGCTCGAGACTGGTTGGGATATCCTGTTCTTCTGGGTGGCTCGCATGGTGTTGCTCGGGATCTATCTCACCGGGGAGGTTCCCTTCTCCGAAGTGCTTTGTCATGCTATGGTGCGCGATGCTCATGGTAGAAAGATGAGCAAAAGTCTAGGAAATGTGGTAGATCCTCTGGACGTTATCCATGGACTGCCTCTTGAAGATCTCCACAAAAAGCTGTACGAAGGGAACTTAGACGATAAAGAAATCTCCAAGGCCATTGCAGGACAAAAGAAAGATTTTCCAAGAGGTATACCAGAATGTGGTACAGATGGGCTCCGATTTGCGCTTTGTGCTTATTCAGGAGGAGGTACGGTGAATACTTAGTCTCTTGAACAGATGTTTAATCGTGCATGGTAGGTCGTGACATCAACTTGGATATCCTTCGTGTAGAGGGATATCGTAAGTTCTGTAACAAGATATTTAACGCTACCAAATTTGCAATGCTCAAGTTAGATTCTACGTTCATTCCAAATATTTCCGCTAAGGCAGGTTGCAGTTCCATGTATTTCTGCTGACCTAACAATTAATGCAGCCTACTGGGAATGAAAGTCTCGTGGAAAAATGGATTCTCCACAAATTAAACATCGCTTCGACGGAAGCTAATGCCTACTTGGAGCAAAGGAACTTTATGGCCGCCACAACGTCGATCTACAACTTCTGGCTCTACGAACTTTGTGACGTGTATATTGTGCGTCTGTTTTACCTTCAAAATCTTTGGTGCACTGCATTTCCATCAGGAAGCTATGAAACCAATGACGGAGTCTACGGCTGATCCAAGGGTTCGAACTTCAGCTCAACAAACGCTCTATACATGCCTTGACAGTGGTCTAAAACTTTTGCATCCATTCATGCCCTTCGTAACAGAGGAACTGTGGCAACGGCTCCCTCGCAGACATGGTGATGCACCATCTGTCATGGTCTCTCAATATCCCACTCAGGTCTGGTATGCCATTTTGTGTGTAGTCTCCTCATTCTCGGTTTGTTCTACAGGATAGCTCTTTCGCCTTTGAACACGCTGAGAAGCAATTTGACCTCGTGTTTTCTGTGCTTCGCACTGGTCGCTCCTTGGCTGCGTCATATAACTTACAGTCAGATATACAATGTAGGTCTCTTACCTGTTCCGCTTGCTTAAATGCTGATGGACTCCCCTAGTGTTCATCTATGCCAGTGACACCAAGGAAGCACATCTCTTGGAGTCTCAAAAATTGACTATGCAATCTTTGGTCAAAGGCTGTACAAAGATGGTCATTATTCAAGACTTGACACAACTCCCACCTGGGTGTGGATCGACTACCTTGTCTGCGAATGTTACAGTGTATTTGCTTGTACAAGTGTGTTCATACTTGAGCTGGCTACCTCATTATTAACTTGAGTGATAGGGCATTGTTGATTTGGAAGCAGAAATAGCAAGGTGCAATAAGAAGATCAGCACTGTGACTGTCAATATTGAGAAGATTTTGAAAATCATGTCTCAGCCTGACTACCAGGAGAGTGTTCCAGTTGTTGTGCAACAGGCCAATGAAGAAAAGGTTTGTTCTTAGTGTTGTTATTCACTGCTACTGGACATCTAATTGGCATTCATAGAGAAGAACACTGGAAGCAGAGATTGCAGTTTTGCAACAATCTAGGGAAATGTTTCTTAAGATGCAGTGAAGCTGTAATTTTATTTCCATGTATTGTATAGGATGTCAATGTTATGAGATTGTATGTTGTAATCCATGCTGTCATACAAATCTACACTATCTTGGGCTGATAGGATCCAGTGCTCTCAAAAGGAGCTTTGCTGGTTGATGAGAACATGGAATTATTCCAAGCAAACTGTGTAATCTTAATCCACTTGACACATGACCATTGTATTGGGCAGCAAACATCCTTAAGAAAGTCTCTAGACTTCTACATTGTTCACCTACATTTACCTGATTAAAGAATGATAACCAACATGACACTGCTATGTCAAAGATATAAGAACCAACATGGGTCCATCAGGGATGTAAGACAGGTGGGTCAAAGTAGCATAGATATCAGGGATAACAAGTGGGCCCAAGAAGAGTATGACAGATGAGCCAACACTGCCAGCCAGTTGGATGAGTGGACTAATGTTGGTATGAAGGATGGACAGCTGGGCTCATCAAAACTACCACAGATGGGCCAACACTTGCTATCAGTGAGACTGGTGGGCTGATGTGGGATACAAATGCTGGACAGATGAGCCCATGACAATAGATACAGTGGGCAAAAAAATTGTTGCAATATTTGCAACATTTTAGTTGTGTGGCTAATAGCATGGGGATAGCTTTAGCTGGCCACATGTGGTAGTGGGGACTTTGTGTCATGACCATGCAAACCCTGGTCACTATCCCACTGTCAGAAGGATTTCTTCTTAGGGTGTGGGTGGCTACTACCTGTACTAGGTGCATTTGACCCATAGGGGAACTGGATCAGGTGCTCATAGAGAGGGGAAAGGAGGCTGAAAAGAGGGACAAGAGAGTGCTGGTCACTCCTGGCTTCACCAGTGATGATGGCTCCAGAGCAACAAGTTCATTGCTTAAGTAAGCTAAAGTGCTAGTAGTAAAACTACCAGGGGTAAAAACAAAATAAGCAAAATAGCACTAATCTCTACCCAGAGTGAGAACCAACTCTACACCACCCCCATTCCACATTACTCCAGCCCCACTCCTTATTCCAGTCCAGCTATCCTGTTCATGTTTCTTTTAGTTAGCCCTTCATCTTGTCTTGTACATTAAACTTTATGTTGTACACTATGTACACTGCCACTTGGCAGTGGACACCTCCTGGTCCATACCCTGTTCCTGTTCCTGTTTCATTACTCAGCATTACTGTTCACCTACTTACAAATCACTGCATTGCTTTTTGTTGTACTTAGTAATCTTTTGCTTATCACCTGGACCTGGCTCCACTTGTACTTATCCTGCCCCAGTATTTAAGCTCTGTACTTAGTATACTCTGTCCTGCAGTTCAGATATCAACTAAAGTTCTCTGTTCTCACTCTGACCTTCTGAAGACTGGAACCTGCACAAGGACACAGTGCAAGCCCTGTTGCTGAGGTCAAACA
>JADGIP010000855.1:0-10759 GCA_016618355.2 Astraeus odoratus | reverse complement strand
AGTTGCAGGCTGAATTATGCCCAATCCAAGTCCGGTCAGCTACAGGGTCTACGACATTACAGGTCATGAGATACACTGGCTCACTATACAGGAAACCTACAACAGTACTCCTAAGAAATGGCAGAGCATAGAAGAAAAATCGGAGTGGAAAAAAAGAATGAAAGAGTCAGACATGGTGTTGTACAGCACCGAAACCTGGAAGCCACGATATATCCCCACGTTCGAGCGCCCATCCCTATCTACGGGTCACACGATACACAAACAGGCAAAAAGTATCACATCTGGTATCCAATCTTATCACAGCGGCGTCAGTCCGGGGCAAGAAAAGCCAAGAGTTCGCGAACACGCACCGCGACCCACTCGATGGGGTACTTCTCCTCCTTGATCATGAGCTTGATCTGGCAGATACGGCAGATGTTCGAGCGCGCCTGGGGCTTGCTGTTGTTCTGCCGCAGGATGGTGAAGCAGAAGAGCGACTGCATTCTGTGGCAGCCGCGACACGGGACCCTGAGTCCGCGGGGTTCGGTGAGCACGTCGAGTGGCAGCACGGCCGACGAGCCAAAGACGTCATCCTCGGCCACGCGGCCCTGGTGAGACAGCGAATAGGCGTAGCGTAGGCTCTGTGCCATGAGTACCGGTTCGTTGGCGGGGGTAATCCAGCCGATCTCGTTGAAATGGTGATACAGCGCTGCAATCAGTTCGATATCGTGCGCTGCATACGACAGCAGCCGTGGCGAGAGGGGTCTTTCTAGCCAGATGGTGGAGCCATTGGCTTTGTGCATAGCGACTACCTGTGCTATAAAGCAGGTGAGACGCCAGATCAGTAAGTGAAATAAAAAGAGAAGAAGAAGAAGAAAAAGGCTGTGGGGGCTGAAACGACACTCACGGTCCTTGCCTGCTGTGGGGAGCTTGGCCTCGCGAATGCAGGCGTCCATGCCCTGGAGACTATGTACCCCAAAGAACAGGTCCGGATTCTGCTTGATGACCCGCAGCGGCAGACGGCGGCCGCCCGCCGCAAGACGCGAGATGCGGTTGAACTCCTTCTCCTTCTTGACGGTGAAGCGTGCCTGGATCTCGGCGAGCTGGAGGTCGACGATGCCCTGCAGCGCGACGCCGAACTCGCTGCGGATCTCGAGGAAGTCGTTGCGGCAGTCCCACGTGACCTTCTTCGTGGCCGGGTTGCGGAGCACGCTCAGGAGCGGCGAGAGGCGGTTCTTGAAGGGCCGGAGGGCGAGGGTGTCGAAGACGAAGACGTGCTCCGCGCGCTCGGTGCCGATGCACATGAGCGAGAGCACGCCATTCTTGGCCCCGATGTTCCGTCCCTCGCAGTCGATGATCAGGACGGGGGAGGCGGCGAGGATGCGCGTGGCGTAGGCTACGGTGGACAGGTTGTTGCAGAGGGTGTAGCTCGTTGGCGGCGGGGATGCGTTCTCCATCGGCCACACCTGTTTAAAAAAAAGAAAAAGAAAAAGAAAAGATAAGGAGAGGGCGGCTACAAGGCGTGGAAGGTAGAAGCACGCATGTGTACCGCAGGAGAGCAGTACATAGGAGGACGGATGGCACTGCAGCAGCACACATTATATAGTAGCACCACGAGGCGAGTCACTAGGACCCCCCAACGAGCACAATTACTCATTTGCAATACAGCAAGCAACGACAAAGCCCTCTCTCTCTCCGGGCGACTGCTCTTTGTCGTCCGCTAGCACGTCAACTTAGCCCACACACGGTCAAAGCGCTGTGTGATTGCGTTCACAAGCACGCCATCACGTCCGGTGATGGTCCATGATCATTTTGCGCTTATAGCGGAACGCCTAGAGTAGCATGCACCATAATATAAAACAACAAGGAAGATATATGTCCATTATTTGGTCAACGACCGGATAATCTTAGCCGATATGTGGAGGAAGAAAATGGAGCCAATGAAGGCCAGCGACAGGATGAGGACGACGTATGGGTCACTGCGACACCACATCAGCTGACTCGCCATAATGTGTGAATAAGGCGGCAACGCACACTCTGAGGCCCGGCGAATCATCCGTGTACAGCTTCAACATGGTCCCTGACGAGCCCCCTGCTCCAGCAGCACGAGCCGAGTTGGGCTTGGATGCCTGAGCGCCAGCAGCGCGTCGCCTGGAAGGAAAAAGAAAAAGGCTCAGCCCTCCATTGCACGCCTACACTTCGACGCACCGAATCTGAGCACCAGGCGGTCTTGCTACGGCGTTCGCCTTGCCGCTTGGACGTGCTGGGCTGTCAGAGTCGGACTAGGGACCAAACGTGTAAGCGAAAGGCGACAACCCTCGAGGAGGACACGTACCATGGTGTCAAGCAAAGACGGTGGTTTTGAGGATGCGTATGCAAAGGAAACTGCTGTCGTGGAAGGGAGAAGCGTGGGAAAGCGTCGGACACGCCCCGGAACTGCCTAATCCGGACATCCCTTACGCAGCCGTCCAATTGCAAACAACGCTGGAGTGTGCTCGTCTTTCATCTGCCTCCAACCTCGGTGACCGTCACAGTTCCAGAATCCAGCCCAAGAACATGTCCTTGGTACGCCTTCTTTTTCGAAAAGAAACGAGAGTTTGGGGGGGAACGTGCTTTGCTGACCCAGTTCCTGTGCACATCAGCTTCATGCCCTCGTCGCACGGGGGACCGTCATCCTCGCCGAGAATCAGATCCCGGGAGCACGGGACTTCTCGCATGGTACGCACACGTCCCCTTATCATCCACTTTCGAAGTGTCTCACTATAGCTATGTCCAGCAACGCAGACCATCCTCTCCAAGATACCCCCGAACGACAGCAAGCTGACGTACGCCTGGGAGCAGTACCTCTTCCACTACATATCCGAGGGCGGCTTCGTCTACCTCGTCATGGCCGACGAGTCTGCAGGACGGTAAATACATCCCATTATCTCCCACACGCGCACGCACAGCGTGATCCTCGCGAGACGTATATCAGAGGCCACTGATGCATTCGATGATGTGACACACAGGAAGTTGCCGTTCGCCTTCCTCGCTGACCTCCAACGCAAGGTGCATATACATATTATTATTATTATCACACTACATGCGTCCCCTTATCTCGCGGACCGTGCCGTCTCCTGACCGTGTCTTCCTCAGTTCCTCGAACTCCCCTCTTCGTCCGCCGCCGTACTGCGCTCCACCCCCGCCTACGGCCTCCAAGGCACATTCTCCCCCGTCATCGCCGCGCTCATGCACACGTACAACACCGCGCCCCCGCAGGACGAGATCGCGCGCGCCCAGGCCGAGCTGGGCCAGGTCAAGGACATCATGGTCCAGAACGTCGAGCAGATCCTGAGCCGCGGCGAGCGCATCGAGCTCCTCGTCGACAAGACCGACTCCATGGCGCACCAGGCGACGGCGTTCCGGCGCGGTGCGCGCACAGCCCGGCGGCAGATGTGGTGGAAGAACACCAAGGTTCTAGCGCTCACCGTCGTCGCCGTGCTCCTGCTGCTGTATCTTATCATAGCGCAGTTCTGTGGAGCTGCCCTGCAGTGTGGGGCGAGGTCCTGATCCATAATACATCATCATGTCATGCCGTGGCGGGTGGCGGACTGTACTGTGATGGCCGATATCTCGATGTTCTTCTCGCTTCCTTTTCGTGTTGCTTTTCTTGGGAGTACCACTACCGTTGTAGCAATGCCTTTTTGTATATATGGACATGTATCTTCCACAGCTAAACGATATCACCAGCGATCGTTGCAGTCACAAATAAATGAGCGGCGATGCGAACCACTACCTAAGTGGTGTACATATGGACGTGATGAGCGGGGAGTTGCACAATAGGTACACATGGACGGGAGCAGGAGTGTGGAGTACAGGGAAGACACAAGTGCAAGGTAGGCGTACATGATCAGGGTATCGCAGATAGAACAAGGGTTGTCCTACCCAAGCGGCCAAGACAACAAATAATAAAAAACGATACCAGCAACATGGAGGCAGTGGGGGACCCCTTCCCGCCGCCAAAACCAAACGTCTAAACGGCATGTAAATATATGTATGTAGAGTCCGGACATGGGCGGTCGTCAAGAAGAAATCACGCATAAATCGTCTTTCAAACACACGCCGTGCCGGGCGTGGGGTGGACCGGTTTCATCTTATTATCGTTGCCGTACTTGTACCGGTGGTGGTGATAAGGCGCGCTGGTGGCGGGGACGTTGGTGGCATCCTTGAGCGTGCTCGGGACTGGAGCGGCGGAAGAAGCTTCGCGCTGACGACGTCGTTCCTTCTCCTGGCGCTCGCGCTCGAGTTGCATGGCTGCTTCGCTTGCGCTGACTAGGGGCCGTCGTTCGGTCGGAACGAAATAGGGGTCGTCGATGCAGGTAGAAAGGGACGAGGATCCGGGGTGCGTTGAGGCGGAGGAGGGGCGCGTAGGGACCGATGGACGAGAAAGGACAGTGGGACGGGACAGGCAGACGGTGGACGACCGAGGAATCTCGGACCGGGATGGCGGAGGAGGGGGCAGTGACGATGTCTGCGGACTGTCGAGGAGATCACGGAGCTTCGAGACACCGCTTGCTACGATCTGCCAAGCGTCTTCCGAAGCCGGTTCAGGTTCTCTTCGCCGGGGTTCTGAGAAGTCCCTCGGGTATGGTTCCCGTTCTCGTGGTGCGTGTGGTGGACTGTAGCGATCGGAGGAGCGCCGTCGGCAGGGCGAAGGTGGCCGGCTGCTCATGATCACGTCCTCTCGCGGCCTAGAGCTGGCTATGGCAGAGGGCCAGTGGTCAGCGGTTATGGACATGGCAACAGAGCCTGAGGGTTGGTGCGCAAGGCATGCGCGGGAAGGAATGGCGATCGGCTCTGTTGTATGGGGTTGGCGCATTGGATAAGCAAGCGGGGTCTCGACACAGGACTCATCGACGTTCTCCACTAAGTCTAAAGCAGTTTCCTCTACAGAGATCCTCTTCTTCCTCTTCTTGTTCTTCAAATCTTCATCATCAGACTCGTCTGCCAGCGCGGTGAAGGCCTGCAAGGTCGAAGCAAGAGGCGCGGAAACGTCAGGGAGAGGAGAGAGATGGAAATCCAAATCATCCTCGTCCAGGATCTTCTGCTTCATGCAGCTCTTCTTGAGCATCGATACGTCTTCCATTCCGGGAGGGGAGCGTTTCGGGTCGACTGAGTAGAAGTAGCCCAAATCCACTGAGCGTTTGCTGTATTCGGGCTGGGACATATACATGCGGTCCAGAGCCTGTTTGAGTGAATCACGTTCCCGTTCAAGAGCCAGCACCTGGAAAAAGACACCCTTAGAACAGGTTGGAGAAATAAGAGCACATGACTTACTTCACTGTGAATGACATATCAGATTTCTGAAATCTCGCGACACAGTGGAGATGCTCACCATAGCCAAGACTGGTTCATCTCATCGTAGTGGTCCCGGAGGCTCTTCTCCTTGGCCACAAGAGTTTGCTTGTCCTCTTCGCTCGTCCGCTGCAGGTCTTCGTACCTAAGCTCAGCAGCCTCGAGCTCAGCCGAAAGACGCTCGCGGATGTCATCACGCTCTGCCCGCAGTCCCTTTAGCTCCTCGGCTTGGAGGGACAGTCGCCGCTGGGACTCGGCCAGGTTATGCAGAAGCAGGCAACTGACTCGCACGGGGGTATACTGATGTGGAGATGATCAGCTAACCCAGTTTAAACAAAAACCTCGTAAAGGACGTGGGAACACACATGATCACCCTGGGACTTGTAGTATGCCCTACACTCATCAATCACGCTTCGTATCTCATGAAGCTTGGCACCCTGCTTAACTATCTGTGCGATCTCGTTCAGGAGCCGTTGAGCTTCTTCGTCCTCGACGGGCGCTGCAGGAGCAGGCTGCGCTGGCTCCTCCTCTACGATCGCCTTGACGTTCGGATCACGGTCCACATGGAGTCTTCGGACCTCCTGGGGGGAGAAGCGGGTGCGACACAGGGGGCACTTGTGCTGCACAAGGTGCTCAAGACATCTGAAAAGAAACAACCCGTCAACGCCGATCTTGGCCGCAGGCCCTGCTACACATGGCATTGAGACTTACTTCTGGCAAAAGACGTGACCGCAGTTGATGGCATGGGGGATGTTCACGCCATTGGTGTAGCACTCGAGGCAGACATCGCACGTAGAATTTGGACCGACAACGAGCATGGTCAGGACGAAAGGGACTGGTTAAGGACCCTCCCGACTTGCAAAGAGACCGACGGATATAAAGAATGAAACGGAATTAAATGGCCAGGCGGGTACCGCGTGTTGGCCTTGAAACGAGACAAGCACGCCGGAACTGCAGTGCAGCTTCTGGGGGAGGGGAGGTTCAACAACCCACCTGGAACGACATTATATGGCAGACACGAGGCAGGCAACTAAGCGACGGGTGAGATCATGACCTTCGTTACCCCTTATTTTACATACATGCCGAAACGACCAAAATCAACCATCGGAGAGTGTGACAAGATGCTGCGATCCTTTCTGGACGCTGTTGTGCTTGGAGATGTCAATCTGGGCCTACTTTCATGCTGGAGTACAGATAAGGGAGCTGAGATTGATCTTCGTCCGTAGGAAGACAAGGCTCGCCGTGGACCCGGCTTCCTAGAATACATACATCTGTTCCACGGAGACATCAAACGTGATATTTTAACTGTGGCCCAGTGGCTGGAACGAGCCTTGGAGCGGCCGATACTGGCATTTCAGCTGGATCTGGATGAAATCAACGGAGTCAAATTATAAAATAAAAGAATGGAAAATCCAAGGCAATGGAGACCAACCGGCCAACACCGTGTATAGTTCGATTGGGCGTCCGGGCCGGGCTTATTGTCCTCATGTTTTCAGCGTGCGGAGGTCGGGGGAATTTGCATCCCAGCAGCTTCCGGCGCTTGTTGGCGTCTGACTTTTGTTGCCGTCGTGCACACACCGCTTGAGCGTGCGACGCACTGGACGTATGACAAGTGTATCTCGAAGGTTTGATTTCATGTCCCAGAGTTTACACGCTCAACCAGCACAGTTGATCGTCTGTGGTAACGTAACTCCACACCCCCGCGTCCATGCTGTGTTGGCCGCTCAGCCAGTGAGGCTATCATATGTATATCAACCTTCCCTCTGTATCGCTATCTCGAAGAAGCCCCCTCGTTCAGAGTTTCATTATATTGCGTTCACGCTGGCAAGTCCGAGGGGCACATTGTCCTCATGGCCACAGGTGGCCCTGCTGTGCACCGGCCATCCAGCCCACGCGGCCACACTCTTTTGAAAACTCACATTCCACTCGGCGTCAGCGTCAGTCCTCAATTAGACTTCCATGCTCGGATCTCGGAGAACGTGCACTTCCAGTGTGCACCACGCCTTTCTAGTCTTTGGGGTGCGTTGATTTCGTTCCTGATGTGTGCGGAATAGACGCGTCATCAATGGGCTCTACACCGATAGCCATAGCGATGCATAATTCAGTTCGCAGTATCGTTGCACTCTCTTGCTCCAATTCGTTGCATCATACCAAGGTCATCGAGACGTTGCCCATCGGGCCCCGCAGAATTGTACCCGAAGGCAAGACGTCGCTGCTCCTTCATGCACTGCATGGTCACATGCATCACACCACTCATCAATGGTGCCACAACCAGCTCAGCCAAGTGGGACACTTTCGGTTTCTCATCTAACATCCACCTCCACAGTTCTAGATCATGATCCCCCCGCATTCGTATTTAGCACCGTTTCATGGATGACCCTGTTCCTTGCATGGGCGTGGGCGTGTACTTGGCCATCGATCCGGCTCATCGTCACAGGACTTGGCTCTTTCCGAGATTGTTCAGCTGCCATCACACAGGTACTGTCATGCTCAGCCAATACTGTCTTGAGTTATTTCACTATTCGCTCATCGGACAAGCCCCTCTCTCACCTACTAGAACTCGTGTATATCACCCATCAGAATTTCTGCATCAGGAGATCAGCAGTCAGGCATGACTCACTTCCGACCCGACGTCACTTGAGCTTTTGGATCGATAGTACCTGTATGTTGCTTCCTGGTGAAAGAAGGCCCGAACTGCCGAACTGGCCAGTTCATCGGGCCGTCCCCTGGCATGTGTGTCTGACCTGATCGATACAACAGCCCCCTCAACGGCCACCTAAGTAGTCCGCCGAGTCGAACAAGGCAGTCTTTCATTTCCATTGGGAAGTCAGGCCTTACGAGAGCGTGTGGGGAAAATAGGTTCAGCCATAACAGAAAATGGTAGGCATCTAGCCCGCCTTACCAAGATGCGAGCAAGTCGGATGCAAGGAACGGTGCCTGCAAGGCCGAGAGGTGTATCGACAACGCCACTACGCCAGAGGCCAGCATCGTACGACGCGCCACAGCCGTAGGCCCCATATCGAACGCACAGCATTATCCAACACGGATCCGGAGAATCTGCTGCGGTCTCCTCAGATAAACGTTACACAATCGCGTCGGCATTTGCCCTGATCTCGCCCGAGTGTACGAGTGCTAGTTGGAACAATAAAGATCCTTATCTCCACATTAAGCATTTGGGATAGACTGGCCGTAATCAGACAATACCGGATACTGGCTGCCCCATTTTTTGTCATGATTAACCTGGATAGGAATTCAATTTCGATGAATATATGTCATATTGCCGATATGACGAGAGGACTACATCACAACACACAGGTGTCAATCGGCGGAGTGTCTCCAAGTTGATATGCGGCTTATGGTCTTGCCTCAAATAGGCGTTACAGGTGGAAACCCTTTTGGTCACTGATGAACGTGTTGTGCCGCAGAAGGCTTGTTGGTTCGCCATTACCCGGTTCTGACTGATGGAAACGACCACTCTAGAATAAATGAATGACAGCCGCTCAGATGACCAGGCTGAAACCTCCATCAGAACAAGCTTACGATACAAACTTTGAGCTTCACAGGCGATCCACGGGTCTATTCTATACCACGTATGTTAATAGTTAACTCGAGAACACTGCAAACATCCAATAGATCCGTACAATCCCAGAACGGATTTAACAGTACATATATCGGCGTACAACATAATGCTAAAACAGAAACAACACAGCAAGAAAGAGGCTAAAAGCGACTATCTACGACTGTACGATAAGGTCAGAGAATAGCAAGTAAAAGAGAGCCATGCACAACATCCGTCGTACGGACGCAGTCTATGGTTTCATGCACGATTGGCCCATAGGTGAATGATGTTCGGGCCACCGAAAACTGGTGTAGGTGCGATGATCTCCGGGCCGCGACCGGCGCCTACGTACGCAGACGAAACTGGAATGCGGTAATTGTCATGCGTAGACGGCGAGGCATCGAAGTGAAGAGATAGCGCGTTCGTTATGTTACCGGCCCCTCGATTTGGTAAAGCCTCCGTCGTGTCCGCAGGCTGCGAGACGTGGCGACGACGCTCCCTCGTTCTCTCACCCCTTCTGGCGTGATGCAATTGGTGATCATGCTCAGCTTGCGCGGCCTGCGTCGTTGTGGCAGTATAAGAAGTGGACCGTCGTTGGGGTCTCACAGCCACCGAGGGACCATTGCGCAGGTAGTCTCCACCATCTTCCGTGATAAGGCCAAGGGCCGATGTGCCAATTGGTGCAGGCGTAAACGCACCCGGCAAGGATGACGTCCCTGATCTCCCATCAGCCTCATTACCCTCCTCTGCCTCACTCCTTATATTACCATCGACCCCCTCCCGCGCCACCCTCGAACTGTCAACAACGCCCTCTTGTCCCCTCACTCCACCATTATGCAGACCAAGCAACACCCCAAGGTCGCTCAGGCTACTTCCCGTCAGCGACCCAGTCGGAACCGTGCCCCATGTAGCCTCGCTCCCAGGGCTCTCGTCTTCCCCTGCTACGGGGACGGCGATTGCGGGGGGTGGACCCGCCCGCCGCCTTGCGGCTAGGTCCGTACCATTAGTCCCGTTAGGCGCGGCAGATCCCCCTCTTCCGGCATAAAGGACCTGATCCGTCAGCTGTCCATGAAAGCGGTGGTCAGCACCGTCAAATCGCATGTCGAGCAGTCCGTCATTCCCTAGTCCCTCGGCCGACCGCTCAGCTCGAACGCCTTGGATGGCATGTCGCCTGTTGAGGGCTGCAGTTCGATTCACAGGAGTGGTATCATGGTCATCGTCCGAGGTAATGACTGTTCCCGTAGGACCTCTGGGAGGCACCCCTACTAATCCGAGGCCGCACACGCCTGTATCGGGGGACTCGTGCACTGGAAACCCACGTGCACCTTGGTGATACTCGACCCCTTGACCCGAAGGCGTGTAAGAACGGGGTTCGCTGGCGATACGATGACCACTGTCATAGCCGGCACCATAGCCTTGGATATAAGACGCAGCCGACGACAATCGTACACCTACTTCTTGCGCTGCGTTCTCCCCCCCAACGGATCTACGACTCGTCGCTGCTGCATCCGATCTACGTCGTCTATGGGTATCACGCTCTTCGTCAGACCTCCGCTCTTCTACCACGGGGTGATGGGACCAGCTGGGAGAGGAGATGATACCGCGTGTCGAAGGAGAAGCTCCACGAACTGTACTTCCTCGCGATGCTCCGTTGTTCGTCTGTCTCGGTTCAATAACAGGAGGGTCGACAAATTCGACACGGGCGGAGCCGGATCGAGACCTCCTATGTTGTTGATGGCCAGCGTCGTGGTTGTCCAGGGCAGAGGGCTCCTTACTTCGTCGGCCGTCCAGTGGGGCCTCCCTGCGATGGGGACGTGTAGCGACCGGCTGGGCTATCTGCACGTGGGTGTAAGAAGACCCTGGATGCACTGATGGAGCAGAGGAAGT
>JADGIP010000854.1:0-10761 GCA_016618355.2 Astraeus odoratus | reverse complement strand
TCGCGAAGACCGATAAACTAACTGCCAAACTGGAGAGAGGGGCTAGTTAGTGGGTACATGACATCCGAATAATGTGACCGAACCTTACGACGGCCGGCGAGAGGTCTAGGTCCTTAGAGATTTGGGGAATGGACGGCACGAATGACCCGCCTACGAATACTGCATGGACGTAATAGAAGGGGAATCAACTCGAGACATACTGCGGGATCGCATCGTACCACGTACATGGAACCAACCCAGCAAGTGATACGACCACCACGATTGTTCGCTTCTCCACCTTGCTGAAACGATCGTAGATGTTGTTGCTAGTACCAGTAACACCGGAATTGCCATTTTCAAGGACGGGGTGAGCACCTGCACGGTCGGCGAGTAGAGGTGTATTTTCACTGGCCATGGATTAATGGTTTTGACTGTGCTAGTCAGGCTTGAGACTATCAGTCGGGTATCAACGGCTGTGTCACGGGTGAGTCATAAGTGGTGGCTTCACCGGATTACACCCACCAGAGCGGAGCAGAACCCTGTCTTGGGCAAAAGGATCCAAACATTAATAATGTATCACTTTGTGCAACGATTATTTAATGAGAGGTCTTCCGTGACAAGTCCGCCATTCGAGCACTGTCCTCAAAAGAAGATTCAGTAGATGGGCAAGACTGCTATGATAGCCAGTAATCCAGGGCTCGGACAATAAGTACATGGATAGTCATTGTATGGTACGCAATTATGGATGTATTGCAAGAAAAAGGAAAAGCTGAGACTCGAAAGCACCAATGAAAACAGGGCGAGATCCAATCATCAAGATCGGCGCTATTACAAGGGTCGCGATCATCATGGCCGCATTTACATACCATGCGTTCTACATTACGAAAATGCGTCCGTGGCGGATATAATAGAAGTATGTAGTATGATATGAAAGGTCGTCACCGCGGTCGCGCGCCATTTCCGACTTTGGCAGTATCGGCTACGCTGTCCAGTTGATTACTGCGTTTTTGTGCCAGCTCGTTCTGGCGCTCGAGACTCCTTTGTGTGAATGACAGTCAGTCCGTGTTCTCGCCTCGATACAAGGAAGAACACGCACTTTATCTGGTTCTCAAGCTCTACGACCCTTTCTTTATTTCCTTGTCGCTCACGCTTGTATTTCTCCTCCGCGGCCTTCAGCCGTGCTTCGTATTCCTTCACGCGTGCTTCCCACTTCGCATCGGTTGTAGACGTCTTCTGATTCATCGACACAATCTTTTCCTCGGTCTGCAACAACTGGTTCTGAACCACGTTGAGGCGCTTCTCGGCGTTGACGGCCCGAGACAGAAGCGTCCGCGTTTCCTGAGAATCACCTTGGGCAGGTCGCCGTGAAGCCGCTAGCTGCTGCACCAAGTCATTGTTCGTGGCCTAGCACGATAATCATGATCGAAAGTCAGCCACTACAGCCAAGGCCGTATGGTCCAACATGAACCTCCAAAGACCCACCTTGAGCGCCTCCAGTTCGCCCTCTTTCGTGACGTACTTCCGTCGCCAGGTAGCCTTCGCCTCCGCATAAGCCTTGACGCTCGACTCGAACTTGTCGATCTGTTTCCACCGCGTATCCAGCTGTTTTCGCATGTCCGTCAGCTTCTCGGCGAACCGTGACTCCGCCTCCTTGACACGCTTGTCAAAGTCGAGCTGGATCTGCGAGAGTGCTTTGAGACGCGTGATCAGATTGTCATGGAAGACGCTAAAGTTCGTGAACGGCTTCGTCTCGGCCTGACCGCCTCTCTTCTGTACAAGAGCACGTGGTGAGCCTGCGCAGGTAGACAGCCAAAAAAATGTCGTACCGGGGTCTTGTCCACACCAAGGATCTTATCCATATACTGGTAGATCGTCAGCAGCAGCGTGTTCCTCTCTGTCAGCTGGTCCCGATACTGTGTCTCGGCGTTCAAGAGCTGCTTCTGGTCCTTGGACAACCGGGCCTCGAGCTCGTTCACGCGAGTCCGATACGTCGTAAGCTCCGTCTCAGCCGTCTTGAGGCTCGCCTGCGCGCCGTCGAGCTTTTCGGAGAGGTGCAGCCGCGCCTGGCTCTGGTTGCCCAACCGCGTCGTCAGATCGCGCACCTCGCTGTGCAGCTTGTCGATCGTCGTGTCCCGCTCGCGCATCGTGCCCTCGCGCTCCGCAATGTCCTGCCGTGCACGCGCCAGCCCGTCCTCTAGCGTCTGTATGTCCCTCTTCAGTCGATCCACCTCGAGCTGCAGCGAGAACTTGGCCGTCGTGTGCGTCTCTCCGAGCCGCTTCGACGCCTCCTCGTTCGTCTTGAGTGCGTCCTGGACAGCCGTCAAGTCTTCCTCCCGCTGCTCGAGCATCGTCTGCGTCTTGGCGAGGTTGTCCAGCGCATCGCGCAGCGCCGCTTCCTTGCTCTCGAGCGTCCGGCGTTCGCGGCGGAGCTCGGAGTCGAAGTCTTTCTCGGCCTTGAGGAGCTCCTGCTCAGCCCGTTCACGCTCGGCACGCTCGGCTTTGAGCTCGGTGACCAGGTCCTCGACGTGGCGGGCAAGCTCTTCTTGGCGAGATCTGTGTGCGTGGATGTCCGTACAGGTTTGGTCGTAGAGGTCTTGCAGGTCCTGCAGTTGAGTCTTGAGCGTGTTGACTTTCTGCGGGGAGAGATCAACTTTGTGCAGTGAGATGTCAATGGCAGACCTACATCCTTGAGTGCAGCAGCGAGCGCCTCGAGCCGTTCACGCTCGACCACATCGTCCTCTCTTTGGCGCTCGTAATCCTCCTTGATCTTATCATTCTCGACCTCGAGCAGGTACACCTGTTCGCCCAGCTTCTCGATCTCGCGATTGGCAGCCTCGAGCTCAGCCTCTCTTTCCTCAGCCTCCTTCTCGAGATGCTGCAGCGTCGCCTCGAACTTGGCATGCAGGTCGTTCGTGTTGGCTTCCAGTTCGGAGATGTTGAGGCGGAGTTCCTTGGATTCCGTTTCTCGTTCTGCAAGAGCCTATGCACGCGTATGCGCACGATCAATGAAAGACGGGCAAACCATGAAAGAGAGACACATACATCGCGTAGTTCTTCCACTTGCGCCTTTGCCTCCTCCACTTCACCCCTCCATTCGTCCTCGACGACAGCAACGATGCGGTCATGGTCTGCCATCAGATCTTCGAGCTCCTTGTTCTTCATCTCCAGCTCGTCCTCCCGCTGCTGGAGCTCAATCATCGTCGCCGCCAGCCTGTCTCGCACGGCGTTGAGGTCTTCTTCCACGGCTTCCCTCTCCTCCCGCTCCTCCAGGATCTGCGCACGGGACGACGACCGCTCGAGCGATTCGGCTTCGTACCGCCGCTGGAGCTCCTGCAGCTCTAGGTGGAGCCTTTCGGCCTCGTCCGCAAGCTCCTGGGCCTCGTCTTCCTTCTGCAACAGAAGGTCGTTCTGCTCCTCGACCTTGGCGTGCAGCTGCTCATTCTCGGTCTCCAACGAGGACACCCTGCGCGACCAGCTCCCGCTCTGCTCCCCGCCCCGCTTCTCCACCAGGTCCCGCAGCCGCTCGAGCTCCTCCATGTTCTCCTCCAGCAGCCCACGCACGTTGTCCAGCTCCTCCTCGAGCTCCTCGTTGCGCATCTCCGCCTGCCGGAGCACGTCCGCGTCGGCACCGGCAGCGCCCACCCGTCCCCGCCGGAGCTCCCTGATCTCCCGCTCGCGCTCCGCCAGCCGCGCCTCGAGCTCCCTCTCGCGTTCGCCGCCGCGCGCCGAAGATGTCACCCGCTCACGCTCGCGCTGCGTGCGCTCCAGCTCGCGTTCAAGCTCGAGTACGAGCCGCTTGAGTTTCTTGAGCTCGAGGCCGCGCTGCTGCACCTCGACCTTGAGCGACACGTTCTGCTTGAGCGCCGCGTCGACCTGGTCCGGCGCGAGCTGCGCCAGCCGCTCCTCGAGGAAGTGCACCCGGAGCTTGATGTTGAAGTTCTCCTTCTTGAGCGCGTCGATGTGCTGCGTGCACCGTGTCAGTATCAGACGGGGACATAAGAGGGGCGGAGCGTCAGCAACGACGATGGTAGTCAACAGGGGTGTGACACGGGACGTACTTTTTCCTGGTCGCGGAGGGTGAGTGTGACGCCCTTCCCGGCTGGTGCGTTCCCCCGTGCTCGCCGCCGCGCAACGGGAGTATCGGGGCCATCGTGCTTCCCAACGGGCGTGTCCAGGAACCCGCCTCCTCCTCCTCCTCCATCCACCTCGCCGCCGCCCTCGTCGATCCCGTCGTCGTCGTCCCGGCCAGACAGGGCGACCATGCCCAAACGCTTCCGCAGCCCCGGCGTGGCGTGGTCTGCGACCGGCGGCGAGGGCGTGGAGAGCGGCGCGGAGGAGGGCGCAGTAGTCTGTGAGGCTACGGAGGGCGCACGGAGGGCGCGCCCGGGCGTGGATATGCCCGAGACGAGCGAGCCTAGGGATATGTCTGGGAGTGTTGTGGCGGAGTGGCTAGATGAGTCTGCACGCAGGTGGAATGCCGTTGACATCGTGGTTGGTGGTAGTAGGGTAAGGTGGAGTAGGATAGGATAGGGTAGGGTAGGTTGGTTGTAGTCGTAGATGGGCTGCTGGAGTCCGAACGTCTGCTCGCGATGACAGTCCTTGAGAACACCCGCAGGTTTGATCCTGGAGATGATGGTCTGCTCGGAGAAGACGTCGACGATCAGGCAGAGAAAGGACACGAGCAGCGGACAAAACGTGCTCGAAGCAAACAAGGGGCGTGTGGTCACGTGACATCGCTTGGATATATTATGTTTGCACAATCCACCACCCTCAAGGTAGAAACAGTGGGCTGTAGTCAGTAGACGACATGAAACTTATCGTGTATTCGTATGGCGTCGGTTGCAACCACCTATCCTCGACATTCGCTGGCCTGCAGTTAGGCCAATTGGTCGAGCTAATACCCAGACCGTTCAAAGAGGGCACGCATAATTTAAAAGCCATCCGACCCTATTGGACTCATCGCTAACCCCAGGCTGATCGTCACCAAAGAATTCCCTTTCCTCCATACATGTACTGCATTACCTTGTTTTTCCTTGCAAGGCTAATGATACTTCAGTTACTTATTGCCTGTTGTCTGCACCTCCACTCCAAGTAATTACTTTGCAACATACTGGTGAGCATCCTGTGCGTAGGCTGCGGAGACACGCAGTCAACCCTGCAGAAGTCAATGACACTTTAGACCGCAAGGGCACGGGATCTGCAGCGTTGTTTATAAGGGCACAAGAGCCTGAGTACCGCCACTGAGGGATGAAATGGACGGGGTAATCAAGGGATAGTTCGAGTCGACTTATGGCCCCTCACGGTTATCAACCACAGATGGTCTCACTAATGGCTACGAAAGTGCGCTGCTCAGCGTTCGATCCCAGGATACAGTGACGGACGCGAGATGTATACTGGGTGCTTCAAACAACACCGAGCAATCCTGCTCCGCTCTTAATGCCTTTCCCTCTCGTCGCAGCGAAGCTAATTGCAACGCAGCTCAGCAAGAAACCTGTGAATCTGGCACCCGGGGTTCCCAGTCCGGGTATTTATATCATAGGACACGAAAAGACCGCGTGTCACACACCTGAAGAAAGCGACCCTTGAAATAGACCTCTCTTCGTATGGCGTACGCGAGGACGAGAATATCGACCTTAGCAACGCAGGCGTTACTGGGAACCGGCGGGAAGTAGGTTCCTGTGGCGGCGGTGATGCAGGTAGCGGTGGTCCAGGAAGCGACCGCTGTCGCTGCTGTGAAGGTGACGACGTGGGCGATTGGGGGTGGAGGGTCGGCGTAGAAGCTGTCGATGGCGTGTAAGGAGGTATGCGAGCTGTTATGGTCGAGGAGGACGAGCTTGTTGGGGAAGTCATCTGTATGACGAATGACAGCGTTGGGTTAATCGAATTACCGACAGCCTGAGAGGGCAGAGAGCAGATCTGCAAGCCAGAGAGTCCTTGACGGTGGTCCGGGCGCTCGACGTCCAGAGTCAACCTTGCAACGTTCTGCCAATTGCCCAGTGAGGCTTACGTAACGTACGTTTTGCAGTGGTGGCTGTACTTACATGCACTGACTCGAAACATTTGAGTGGTGCTAACTCAGTGGGCTTTCACAATGCATGAATTACAGCAAATGTGATATCAGGACAAGTTTTGACCATAACAGAGTGGATGTCTCTGATAGCAGATTGGTCAATACTCAAGAGGTTCAAGTCAAGAGTCCAGTAGCTCTGTAGATCTACAGGGAATACAAGAATGTATATGTATGATTACCCATCCATCATCCATCTTGCCTTCGCACGTAGAAAGAGAGTTGCAGAGCCCAAATAATACCACTGTAGTCTGTAGGTTAAAAGAGACTTGTTTTGAAGATTGCCTTCTGGACTCTAGTGAACATCCATTTTGGTGATGACTTTGTTCAGCTTAACCACTACTTTACTGATTAGGGTGGTAGGTATCCATCTTCATAGTTCCTTCATTGAGGCCATGAACCAGTGACCCTGAGTATGGATACATCTGGAAGTAGGTCTATAGTGTGTGACAATAAAAAATTCCACTCGTCTCTGTGTATCTTTTCTGCCATCTGGTCATTCTTACAGCAGACAAAATATTGGAATTTCTAGCCCTCACTGACATAATCTCACATGAATCTTCCATGTACTTGAGACCATCCCCCATATTTATGGTTATTATGCATCATGCAAACATAATATTCCATAAAAATAAGCCTGACAGATAGGGAGTAATTATGGTGCCACTTTCATTCACAGTGCAACTCGGAATTCATTACAATGTCATGGAATCAGCTGATCACTAATGAATGGCTAGTTAGTTGTAGAGTCAGTGTAGGTGTGACTGGCAAAGCCAATTTCATTGTTCGTCGAGTTAAAGACGACGTAGTAGCGCTGGCTGTATAAATTGGAAATCAAAGTGGGGAATCTCAACAGGATATGGGTATATACATACAAGAAAGG
Source organism: Astraeus odoratus (assembly GCA_016618355.2). Classification (NCBI taxonomy): domain Eukaryota; kingdom Fungi; phylum Basidiomycota; class Agaricomycetes; order Boletales; family Astraeaceae; genus Astraeus; species Astraeus odoratus. The sequence continues at coordinate 3,832 of JADGIP010000854.1, read as the reverse complement.
CATTCCGAGTGTAAAAGTTGGATCTGAGGGGGCCGAACATTGAATAATGAGCCGGATCGGACTGTCAGGAGAGGTGCGTGGAAGGATCTGTGCGTTGGCACTGAGGTCGTACGATTGGTCACCAATGATGATGGATAGCAGGTGGAGACCTTGGTACAGGGCCTCGGTAATGTAGAGTAGGCCATCAGTGTGTAGGTAGCCACCAGTAACCCACTTGTATTCCTGGAAACCATCTATTTGAATGGCATGAGACAGAAGCACCTCACATCGTAGTGTCAAAGCAGCTACACACCACTGGGAATTGTAATTGTCGGCGACCCGGTGTCAAGAGTGCCAGGTCCAAGGTCAAGGATCGGAAAGTGGTTGGCATACGTGATGGATGCATCGATGCCCCAGTAGCGGCTGGCTGGGTAGGTGCCGGTGGCAGGCACATACGACACAGGCCCGGTAAGGACAGAGTCATGGATGTGACCAAATGAAAGAAGTCCACTACCACCGTCATTCCGGGGCGTGAGGTAAACTCCAACTACAGGGGAACTGATGGACCCCTGGCTATAGAGAGTGTCAACGACTGTAGGAATGAGCCCCCCGTCTGTCCTAATTCCATTATTCAGTCTAGTGGGACCAAGTCCCAAAATACCATCAATGCCAGCTTGAAAGTTCTTGAGCTCTGTCGGTACGCCGATTGGCTGTCGATCAATAATAAAAGCACCAAGTCCGATGGTGTCATTATATATTTCCCCCTCGAAAGTTATAATGTCATCGGCATAGTTAGCTTTCTATGACAAGTTCAAGACACTGAGTACTAGCCATATACCGATTAAAATGGCACATACGGTAGTTACTCCTGTGGCAACGCTGGCAGGACCCTGCACATACGGATTATGTTCTTGAGCACCGACCCAGGTATATGCACTACCAGTATCAATGGCAACCTTGTCTGGAAATCCTGGTCTAGGATATTTCAGTTTTATTGAAAGGGACTACTTACACGCACTTGTGGAGCTGGTAACAAGGTATGCACAGTAATACCCAACAGGATCTCTCTCGATAAAGACGGTGTCGTCACGCTTCTCAAACTGATTGTTGTATAGAGCATATTCGTGCTTTGAATCTGGAGGAGGAACAAATGGCATCTTTGTGATGCCTAGGTGGCCAGGAGATGCATCGACGCTGGACAAGGCAAGGACAATGGAAATAAACTGAAACTTGGAAGGAAACATGGCTATCCTAGGATAGATCTCAGTACTGTAGGCCGAGAGCTCAGGATGGAGAATTGAGGTGGAACATGTCGAGCTTTAGTACCCATTTAACCGGGTACCCCCGCTGTTTCTTTTGCTCCGGAGATCACCGACATTGCTTGTGTATCAACCACATCTGTGCAGATGTATTACGTTGAGACATCACCACATGCTTATGGTGCACATAGTTGCAGCTATGAGGTTGAGGGCCAGGGATTATAGCATATGTCACAGTGACTACAAAGAAAAATAGCTAAGCATTGGGAATTTGGTGTATCCTGTTACACTGCTTGCAAGCAATTCAAGCTATATACACAAGTACGAGCACATGCTAGCAAACTTCGTCAACATTTTGCACAAGTGCAAAAAGCATACGTGTGATTATCCTAGTAATAATCATATCTGTGGGTGGCACAGCCCCTTTATTACCTTGCAAAACTACCTCCCTCTCACACAAAGTGCTACAGCTCAGAAAAACCACTTCCCCCTCACACAATGCATGGCCCCACCTCCAACAAAACTATTGGCCTCGACTGTATCCCCCTCAAACCACCTGCTTTTTCCTTGAATAATTTGCTGCTGTGTTTCAGAAATTGCCAGCCCTCTCCCCTGGAATATCATGAGACAAGCTAATCACCAATGGATACCTAGTTGGATGTGGAGTCAGTGTAGAGGTGTCTAGCGATGCCAACTTCATTGGTGGCTGAGTTAAAGACAACATAATAACGTTGACTGCATGAACGTGCAGCATCAAATTAGTGAATATCAGCAAGACATTAATGAATACATACAAGAAAGGAATTCCCAGTATGAAGGCTATGTTGGAGGAAGAGCTCATGCCTTGAAAAGCAAGCCAGATCCCACTGTTTGGCGAAGAACGTGGAAAGATCTGTGCATTGGGACTGAGGTTGTAGGTTTGGTCACCAACAGCAATCGACAATGGTTGGAGGCGTTCATACCTGGCCTGATCAATATAGACCAGCCCAGATTGGCCGTGTAGGATGCCACGAGTGGCCCACATGTAGGTCTGGAAAGCATCTATTTGAATGACATGAGATAGAGATACCTTCCCGCGTCCCACTGGTGAAATGGCCAATACAAATATCTAATACGCACCCCTAGGAAGCATAATTGCAGCTGACCCAGTGTCAAGAATGCCAGATCCGAAACGAAGGATGGGTAAGTTTCCACCATAAATGATGGACGCATCAATACCCCAATAGCGACTTGCAGGGGAGACACTGGTGACAGGTACATATGACACAGAACTGGCAAGGACAGAGTCACGGATGTGACCGAATGAAAGAAGTCCACTCCTACCCACGTTTTCGGGAGTGAAGTAAACACCAAGTAAAGGGGCACTGATGGACCCCTGACCATAGAGAGTATCGACGACGGTAGGAATTGTCACCCTAGCAGATGACCTAATTCCGGCATTGAGTCTAGCGGGACCAAGACCCAGGAAGCCATCAATCCCTGTTGGAAGGCCTTTAACCTCTGACGCTATGCCGATTCCCATGCGATCGATAATGAAGGCACCAAGACCAATGGTATCATTATACACCTCCCCATCGAATGTTATCCTGTTACCACCATATCGAGCGCTCTGCAACAAGTTCAAAATGTTGAGCATTGGCTGAATGTCCACTGAATTGGAATGACACATACGGTAGCTACTCCAGTGGCAACGCTGTCGGGACCCTGCACATACGGATTGTGCTCTTGAGCACCGACCCAAGTATATGCACTAGCACTATCAACATTAACTTTGACTATAGAGCCCTAGTCGGAGATATCCAAAATTGTAAAAAGGACCCTACTTACACGTAGTTGTGGAGCTGGTAACGATGTATGCGCAGTAATACCCGACAGGATCTTTCTCAACAAAGACAGTATCATCACGCTTTCCTAGCTGAATGTTGGATGGAGAATATACACGTTTGGGATCTGGTGCATGAGCAAATGTGACACCTAAATGAGCTGGAGACGCATTGACGCTGGACAAGGCAAGGAGGATGCAAGTGAACAGAGACTTGGAAGGGAACATGGTTATCCTTCACCAGAGTGCTGTACCTGTAGGGAACTGAGGATGGAGAATTGCGGGGCAACATCGTAACGTAGAGTTTTAATGTCTCGCTTCCCTGGCGGGCAACCCCGTTGATTTGTTGTCTCCGAAGATCACCGACTTTCCTTGGCCATTACTGTAAACACATACGGACATTCGGTGAACTAATTGCATTAAGATACCATCGTCGGTTACTGGTGTGCATGGTCGCAGTTATGCAGCTGACCAGTGACGGGAAAGGAACTTAGCAGATATTCGTGACTGCAAAGGATGCTGTTGAAATATGGTAATCAGCGCAGTTAGTACCTGCTCGTGGGAGCTTGGCTTACATAAGCAGTAGAGCATACTGTCCACCTACTCTCATTTACCGGTTTCCACTGCAGTCATATTGCTAGCCAACTTGTCAGAACTCGGCGCCTCGGCCCGAGCTGTAACAAGCACTCATGAAGATATGTTTTATTCCTATGCCTTGTTCCTGTTTACTTGATACATAGATACAAAAGTGCAATGCAGTGCACAAGAAAAT
>JADGIP010000853.1:0-10797 GCA_016618355.2 Astraeus odoratus | reverse complement strand
ATCCTGAAAAAACACAACAGGAAGGAAACCGAGGCAGCGGTTAAGGCGCAGCCTGCTCCTGAGGTTCGGCTCACCACGTTCCTTCGGAAATGTTGTGTTTGAAATGGCCTTCGGACTTAGCACAAATACTCCACGGCGAACTTCAAGATCTCGCACAGGAAATTGAATATGCTTGGGAGACAAATATCCGGCAAACCTATTGATCACGCCATCATGCAAATGCAATTCAGTGAAAAACGCGCAAGTAACCGGATAAAGAGCATGCTTGTCACTGCTAAGCTTCACGCGACTGTCTACAAGAGCATGGATTCATCAAAACTAGTTGTCTGTGAGTACTGCCTCTTTGCTCCACCCCGGGATCTTTTAGAACATTAATTCGCCCACTTCTGTGATTGTTCTGTGGGCTGACTGGATATTACTCTCGTAGCGGAGGCTTGGGTGACCAAGGGGCCGAAGCAACTTAAGCGAGTGGAGCCCCGTGGAAGAGGGAAGTTTGGAATCCGTGTTCATCCAGATTCACGACTGCATGTGATCTTGAGGCCAGGCAAGACGTACGAGCAGGTCAGGGAAGAACGGAGGGAAAAGCGGCTGAAGAGGATTGTCTCAGCTGGTCTCGTCAGAGAAAATGTACCGTTACGGAATCCTGCGACCTTTTGGCAGTGGTAGTCACTTGAATAAATCTCTTCCTATGTCTTTAGGGGGCTTCGGCGCTAAAGTTACAAGCGATTACCATAAATGGTATCGGACGGCTGCCTACGCTTTGTTTTTGACACGTCGGTGCTCCAACCTCGCGCAGAACCACCACAAAGATGCTACGATGCTGGCGGCTGCTCTACTTGTTCCTTGCAAGCTCTTTCTACCCTTCTCTGTCGCTGGCTGGTCCATCTTTCGAAAATACGGCTATTGTGCGTACAGTTGACCTTGGCGGGTCGCTCGTCCACGTCAGCACGACATATGCAATCAAGGCGCTCGAACATGATCAGACGGTTTACCATATCGCCCTTTCAAATGCGGAGAAGGAAAGGACGAGTTGGATCCAAGCAAAGATTAAGGGCCAGGCAAAACCTCTCGCCATAACCGACCTCGGAGAGGACGACACCAGGTAGGTGTTCCTTCACCGTTTCTTAGTGGCGACAGCACCCACGTATTTGCATTCGTCTCCAGCGCGTCCTATCTAATGGCAGTCACCTTATCAAAATCCCTTTCTGTCAACGCTACTTTGAACTTGGTCCTTGAGTCTGTCCAAACACACGCTACACGTCCCCATCCGGACCGTGTTAGTCAGGCCGAAGCCCAGCTTCTCAAGTACGAAGCAGACTTGCTCATCCTCAGCCCTTATAATACGCTCGTTCAACGCACTAAATTCAAGTGCGTGTGAAGGCCTCACTTGTATGTATGTTACTGACGCCTTCTCCAGATCTTCGTCCCCTAACATCATTTCTTACTCTACCCCAGAAGGGGTGGAGCCATTTGTTCGGGATAGTCCCGTGACAAAGTCAGGGGCCTCCGTAACATACGGGCCTTATCACAATGTCCAGCCCTCTGCGAATGCCAAGTTCGTTTCCAAGTATCAGCAACCTGTTTCGATTCACTATAACTTCGAGCACCCCGTGCTGGAGGTCAAGAGGCTTGAGCGCTCAGCAGAGATAAGTCATTGGGGTGCCAATCTTAATATAGAGGACAAGATTCACCTCTACAACGCTGGGCCTACGTAGGTCTCCATCACATCAAGAAATTCATCGTTTTCTCACTCCTTGCAGTCTGAAGGGTCACTTCTCCCGCCTAGAATACCAGAGTCAAAACTTCTTCGGACGTTTATCTCCGCATATCCTCAGTCGTCTAATCCTCCACCTCCCGTCCGGTGTTACCAATACCTATTTTTATGACCTAAATGGCAACGTATCCACCTCAAATTTGCGTGTAGCACCGTCTATGCCGAAGACGAGCAAGATAAACCAGTTTAGCGTTCTAGAAATGCGTCCTCGTTATCCCCTCCTTGGGGGGTGGAATTACTCATTCACGCTCGGCTTCGATACTCCTCTTCAAGACTCGGGGAGCTGGGATGCCACTAACGGGAGGTATATTGTTGCTGTCCCGGTATTGACGCATATCCCTGGTTCGGTAGTAGACGAGGCGATAGTTAAAGTCATAATGCCCGAAGGTGCCACGTAAGATATCTTCATCCTGGATCTGTTGTTCACGCAACTAATGGATATGGGATAGTGATCTTGAATTTATCTCTCCATTCCCTGCGCTCTCCAGCAGTGTTTCCACTCAGACAAGTTACCTTGACACGATCGGTCGTCCGACCGTCACTTTTACATACAAGGACCTGACTGACAGACACACAGGGGTGATCTATGTAAGACACCACTTTCCGCTGTTGGTTCGCTATTGTCTAACTAGTGTTCAGGTTTCCTACAAGGTTCCACTCACGACACACCTGCAGAAGCCACTGGCAGTGGGTGTTGCGTTCTTCAGCCTGTTCATGCTTGGTTTCGCTGCCAAACGAGTAGACTTGAGACTGCATAAGAAATGATGTACATGCCTTTGCAATATACTTTATACCTGCTACTTTTGTAATCTGCGTTCGAGGCAGCCAACTCGTCAGGGGTCCGATCAGAAATAGATATAGCTTATGTCATACCTACCAAGTTCCATGTCAAAATGGAGCTGCTGCAGACAGTCACTTGCAAGGATATGCTTCGCGAGCAAAGCACGAGAGCCCTGAGGGACACTCAGCATTGCTTGGGAAGGTCTTCTCTATCGTCGCATTCAAGTACACAGTTGGCGTTGTATCGCTTCATAACCTCGGGAGCGGTAGGACACCAATCTACTGGTCATACCAGTTCAAAACGCCGTCCGTTGCTCTTCCATCGTCCTCTCCCCGGATCGAAATACAACGATGTCTATCGGCGTTCCTCTAAACCTGTCCCTAGACGGCTTCCAATGCTTCCTTCAGCACATGTACAATCATCTGCATTTACAGGTCACTCCCGCGAAGTCCGCGTAGACCCTGCCAATTTTGTGTTGCTGCATCCCTCCGGGGATGTACGAAGGCAAGCCCTCGAAGATGATCGAGAACAACATCGGCGTGCAACTAACGGTTCTTCGTTGCGTGTACATGCTGCAATGGAACGTTCCTCTCCCCCGTCCAGCGCAGCACTCGATTCCCGAAAAAAATCATTGGATGGAGTTCCGGAGCCATCAACTAATAGAATCACCTTTAAGCCTTTTCCCGACTCTGCTGCTAGCAATTCTCAAAGACAGTTATCTAAGAACGACGCTGTCACACCACAAAGGCTACTTAAACCCTACGACCTTGCGTTAGAATTACGGGAGATGTGGAGTAAAGGGGACACCAACGGTGCCATCCACCGTCTTAAGAACACACCAAGAGATGCGCAAAACGCTGCCGTATGGAATACCATGATCTCCTTGTGCGTGCAAGCCGGGAAGTATCAACGGTCGTATGAACTCTTTACCGATGTGGGTATGGTTACGCGTTATATGAGCTGCTATTCACGAGTGTTTTTTGCAGATGAAACGAAGGGGATTCACCCCCAATGCTGCAACTTTCTCTACCTTGCTGAAGGGTCTTACTCAGGTCACGGATTGGTCCAAGCATCCCAAACAACTCGCCAATGTCCACACTCTTTATGAGTACTATATAAAACACATAGAATCCGTCAAATATCACGAACCCGAGAATATTAGCGAGCTAAGTTCAGCCCCCGTGGCTTTGTACTTGACTATCCTGGGAAACATTGGGGATCGACAGAAGATCTTCGATGTGTTCTTCGCGATGGATACAGAGGGTTCCGTTGTTCCGGACAAATACGTCTTCTGTGCTATATTCGATGCCATCACAAAATGCTACGAACGGTCCTCCACAAGCAACGATGAAATATCTCTATCAGGCTCTGCAAAGCCGGACGCGAAGTACATCTGGCTCCAGGTCGAGAAGGCTGCAGAAAAGCAAGGGAAATTTGACCTTGATTCCCATGTGATCGCGTCCGCCATCCGGGCATTGACGCGAGGTCGGTCAAGCGACCAAGCTTTGGCGCTGGACATTGCAATGAAGCATCTTCGGCTCGTTACGTTTGGGGAACGACCCGCACCTCGCCTCTCCAGGTTGCTTACCCCTTGGACTCTTGATGCGACCCTTACTCTCTGCAATACCATGCAGAAGTACCGGCTTTGCGTGCACTTCATGCGACAAGTCATCGAAAGACTTGACATTGAAAAACCTCATTGGCGTAACACGATCGACAAAAACCATTTTCAGAAGCTGCTACGTGCACATGCTGCACTTGCGAGACGTGGATCACGCGATGAATCCCTTCAAGCCCTCGAAGCTGTCGAATGGTGTATCGAAACTGATGCCGTCTATCGACTTCCCCAACTGCGTCCAGATCGCCAAACTTACCACCTACTTTTTATGACCTGTTGGCGTAATGCGGACTGGGCGCGAGCCATGCGCACTTTCGAGCTCATGACAGGCATCCGAGCGACTGCTTACCACGAGTCCAATCGTGGCCAACAGCCACCTAAGCTCTTGGTCCGTCCTGCGAGTAATAATATCTCGCCGGACTTAGTGACAATGTCGTTTCTCATGAGGACTGCCCTTGCTACCAGAGAGCTTGCCCATTACCAGCAGGCCATGTGGCTGGCGGATCATGTGGATCTTAGCGCAATGCTTCGAGATTCGACGGCGGATGCGTTCTACCGCACAAGAGTGGCTCGACCGCTTATTCCCATTATAACCCGCCTCGAAGGGGAGGTCCCTGCGGACAGATACCAGGGATGGAGTGGACTGCTCCGCCAAGCTGAAGAATTGGTACACGACATCGATGAATCCTCAGAAGAGGATAAGAGATTGCTAGGAAAGACATGGAATTTTAGAGAGATAGAAGATGGAGCAATCTAGATGTGCTAAGAGTACCTAGCCAGTTGGTACAGATAGCTTATTCTGCAATTACAGACCACCGATGGATCTCATAGCAGGTAATAAATATTATATACAGTTAGGAGCGATTGTCCAGTCCATGCAATGAGCAACATCTAACACCCCATAGTTCCGTACCTGGTACACGGAAACGAAATTATAGTCACTAGCGTAAATCACGCGACCGATTTGGGGCGTTCTCCAAATCGTGATTCGCCCTTAAATGCAGGAGATGGGGGCACGAAAAGTGTATCCTCGGTCAAAGCCATCGATACGGGCTGGTAGGTATGGGGAGCAGCCTCTGGCATGCCTGAGAGTCTGTTCAAGGAAGTGTCGTTCAAGGGCATAGGACTAAGCCGTCCAGGTGTCTTTCGTGCCCTAGCGGTTCTTCCGCGACGCCTGCACAGCAGAACACAGCCCAGAATTGCAAGCGCGATCAAGACGAGAGCATTCAATGCCATGACGCCCAACATTGCAGGAAGGTATTTCGCCAGCTTGTCGATGGTATTAGCAACGTCGGAGGAAAGGGTCACTGAGGTAGTAGATCCGGAACTAGAGTTTGAGACGTTGTAAGTGATGTTGCTGTTAGGGGTACCACCCCGAACCGTGTGAAACTCGACAGAGGCTTGATTAGGATCAACGAGTGCCAACATTTGGACATAAGGATCACCCATTTCTCCCGAAGAATCAAAATCACCAAAGTCGTAAAGGGTATAGATGGAGCGCAGGACATTGTCGCCAATGAGCCAATCACTGGGAAAGCAAACATCATCGGCCAATGGGTCAGAAGCAGAGCGTGTCACTTACAACTGCCCCGCCCCGACTGACACAGACTGTGGAACAAAAGATCCTAAACAAGTGCTTGGGTCGCCTGTAGCTGCAGGGGTAACATCAAGTGGATGAATAGGGAAGATCTGATTGCTATGTGATCATCAGATGGGACTATCATGAACGTAGGGAACGACATACTCGATCTGGAACGCCATGTCAATTTCTACATCGCACGGAACTACCCACTGTCCAAGGCCAGTATTATATTGTGCACCACTAACACCACCATAGATAGCGTCGCAGACATCGACAGGCGCATACCTATGGTAACAGAACATCTATAGTTTCTAGAAAGTATAGACGGTGTAACGTACGTATAAGATGTCCCACTATCAAGTAGGATGACTGCCTTGTTCGATGGCACGCCTGAAACAGAAGAAGACACGCTGATTGTCTGGGTACCAACGATGAAAGAGTCTAAAAGTACGTTCCACCTCGTCGGGGAGGAAACAGGCCAGGTAGGGATCTTATTGGTGCTGGTCACGTTCGCATACTGAGGATCAGTTTCTCCTGGATTATAGTTGTTGAGCAGAAGTCAAGATGCGAGGGAACACTTACCAATAGAAAAACTTCCCGTGACGCCATCGTCATCACTGGAGCTCTGCAGAGAGAATGCGATGAAGTTGGGTTCGCTAGGGTTATCCTGGAAAAGATTGTAAAGCAATGTTCGACCCTCGGATGATCCAGTTCCGTTGATGACAGCATCAATCGTCGAAAGGGAGTCAAACCCGAGACCAACGATGCCTTGTGCACCATAAGAGAGTGCGGGATTTTGAGCTGAGGAGACATTCAGGAATGCTTGTTTTGCAACAGATATGCTGCGGCGCTGTTAGGCACGGTTCTGTAAGGCGATAATAACCCTGACCCTGCAAACTCTGCTGGCGCGTATGCTATTTCCCCATATGCCCAACCAATGCCGTACTAGATTAGTTGTGAACTCGTGTGATATAACCCTTGCATGATAAGAATACAAACCGAGAGATTTTGGGTTATGGACTGTAACCAGTTCACATATGTAGCTCGAATCAAATTATTGGCACACTCACAGAATATGTGATATTAGGTAGAGATACGTCCATGGACTGGACCCACAAGTCTGCATTTCACTGTCACTCGAGTCAGCATATATGACATGCTTGGCTAACCTGAGGAGCCCGTATCGAGTTGTACAGGAAATTCTGCGAACAGAGTTGAAATTTCGCTTGCGCCGACATTGCACGTTACTCACCAACACCCGCAATACTGATCTAAACGAAAAAATCAGCTCAATTGTGTAAGAGTATCACGTTCCATGCTTACATTGGCGATATAGATGAGGTCCTCGACATCACTACGATGACCACTGGGTAGTGTCTGGGAGACAATACAACAATTGAAATGACGCACCTGAGCGACATCGTATTCGAGGTGGTGGAAGAGGCAGCCAAGACCTGAGGATCCACCAGCTTAGAGGCTGGACTAGAGACAGACACCGTGGTCCCGCCACTTCGTCGTAACAGACTAGACCGTTTGGCTTTATATATGGGAAATTGGAGGGCCATCGAAAGGCCAGCCATAGCTATCAAGGAAAGGACCTGCAGCCTCATTCTGCAGAGACAGGAAAGCAGTTAGACACACGGAAACGAGCGTCAGTCGGTAAAGAGGGAAGGGTTAGACGAAAATTTGCGGATGTGGATGGTGCCGCAGCCTGCAAGCAACAAACGTACGGCCTTCGATGACAATGATCCCATTCAGATTCTAGGCCCTGGCACGTGAACAGCATGGACGGGTCACGTGCCTCCCCGCATTTATTCCGGTTCCCGACCCACATCCGTCCACATCCCTGGTGGTGCACACTGCAATGGTATCTGCTCCTACGAGAAGCACCATCTTTCGTCTTATCAACGCAGCGCAACACACCGCGTGTCCATGCCATGGTTGTCGAGCCGTGAATCACACCCACGCCCCACTGGCATTCCACCAGCTGAGAAAGCTCGCAACCCCCGTGAACGCGATCGAGAAGGAATACGCATTTGAGGTACTGCCAGGATGCCGCCCTATCATGTACCTCTAGACCAATAATAAGTTCTAAGGTTGCTGCATCCAACTTAAGGTTTGGCGAAGGCGTCACCCGCGAGGTCGGAATGGATCTCAAGAACTTGAAAGCTCGCAAGGTGCGTTTCTACCGTTGGATGACGTGTGACGATGTGCTCGACGTAATTTGTCTCTAGGTTGGCGTCTTCACAGACCCTGTGGTGGCCAAGCTTAAGCCAATGCAAACTGTAAGATCCGGCGTCGTGGTCTGATACTTGGCGCTGAACTCAGTGACATGCATATCCTTAGGCAATCGAGTCCCTTCAGTCTCAGCAAGACCTTCCTTTCGAAATATTTGATCAAGTGGTCACCGAACCCACAGAAGAGAGCTGGCAAAGAGCCATCGACTGGGCTCGCAAACACGACTTCAGCCACTTCCTCGCGTGCGTGCATAATATTGCGCATGTGACCATTGACGAACTGTTTCACAGTGTGGGAGGAGGAAGTGTTATTGATACCGCCAAAGCAGCTAATCTGTGTGTCGTCTCCAACCCAATTGCTGTTAGCTGACTTTCATCAAGCTTCACGGTGTACAAGGATGCTGATTTGATGAACTTCGTGAACGCCCCTGTCGGCAAGGGTCTTCCCATTGACAAGAGTCTCAGGCCTCTCATCGCTGGTTGGGTTCGCATGTATCCCTTATGGTGCGCGCCGTTAATGCTGTTCCAGTGCCGACTACTGCTGGAACCGGTTCTGAGACTACTGGAGCTGCAATATTTGATGTCACCTCCCGCGCGTTCAAGACCGGTATCGCAAACCGTGCACTCAAGCCTGTGCTCGGCATTGTGGATACAGCAAATACAGAGACTTGTCCCACGGAAGTGCATATCAGTGCTGGTTTGGACGTGCTCTTCCACAGTTTAGAGAGCTATACAGCTATCCCGTAATGTTCCTTTGTGCGATGTGAACGTTTCGTTGCACACTTACCGAGTATCAAGGTACACGGAACGCACACCTCGCCCAGCGAACCCAATCCTACGACCTGCGTATCAGGGGAGCAACCCGGTGGCTGATATCTTTTCCTTGTGGGCGCTTAGGACCACAGTAAAATACCTCCGCCGCGTTGCCAAAGACAGGAGTGATGACGAAGCCAGAGGACAAATGCTGCAGGTTTTATCCATTGCTATTCATGATTCCTACTCATAGGTGCTTTCGGTGTAGCTTAGCAGCTTCCTTTGCTGGCATTGGGTTTGGAAATGCTGGCGTACACCTATGTCACGGGATGAGCTATCCTGTAAGTGGTGTTGTATCCCTCACGAACTGGCCCGGTGTACTTAACTTTGGAAAGATTTCTGGTTTGAACAAGAGGGGTCCAAAATATAAACACCCGGGATACGAGGTTGAACATCCCATTATTCCCCATGGCATAAGGTCAGTGCTGTCATAGGTGTTACCTGTGAGTGCCGTTCTAACATGCAACGTCGACAGCGTTGCTTTAACAGGACCCGCGGGTATGCTTGAACTTTTTTTCTTGCCGTTTTGCATGTAACTCACCGATATCTAGTGTTCCAGTTCACGGCTCCATCGTCCCCTGACCGTCACCGCGAAGCATTGGCTATATTCAACAGTACGACCGTCACTGACCCCTCCATAACAAGCATTCCTGACTCCGAAATTGGTGCTCACCTGTACGAGTCGATCGCGCGGTTCCTCGATGGTCTGGACGTACCTCGCGGATTGAGGGCAGTTGGTTACACGAAGGATGACGTGCCGAAGCTCGTGGACGGCACAATCCCACAGCGCCGTGTGCTGGACCTTGCACCGAATATCGGTGATGTTGCGGGTGAAGATGGGAGAGAACATCTGACACGCATCCTGGAGGCATCTATGGAGTATTGAACGATTATTGTGTATATGCTTCATATTCGTAGCAGCACATGGCAATAACATTGTTACCAGTTACGGAGTAAGCGTGATAGGGGCATTCGTGGGAGCGGATGACATATCAACTGTACAGTTCTAGATCGCGTAAGCCAAACATTATTGCCTGCCCCGGCCACCGACACCACATCCGATAACGTCAAGGTAAGTATCTCTGTTGAATTGCGATAGAGGGTCCTGCGTTGATCACGCACCTTCACTTTGAACCTGCTTTTCCGCGTCTTTATTGCTATCTGTCGGACCGAACTAACAAGGCTTGTACTGTCGTTAGACACAAAATGCCCGGAAAAGTCAAGGCCTACGAGCTTCAGTCCAAGTGAGCTGCAGCTGCTATATATTTTCTTCATCCGCCGCATTTCTGACAGATTGCCCTTGTCCAACGAAATATTAGGTCGAAGACCGACTTGACCAAGCAGCTCAATGAGCTCAAAGGCGAGCTCTTGAGCCTCAGGGTGCAGAAGATAGCTGGAGGGGCACCGTCGAAACTGACGAAGATGTACGTCATTGAGTTAACATTGAAATAACCAGGCGACAAACGCCCTATTGACTTACAGCAACGTCGTGCGGAAATCGATTGCACGAGTGCTGACGGTGATGAACCAAAAGGCACGGCAAAATCTGCGGGAGTACTACAAAGACAAGAAGTACCTGCCACTCGACCTCCGACCGAAGAAGACGCGCGCAATCAGGCGGCGGTTAACTAAGGTGCGCTAGGGGGAATCCAGGTTGGAGACGTTTCTGTGTGCTGATGAAGGGGTGTAGCACGAGGCGTCGCTGAAAACAGTGAAGCAGCACAAGAAGGACATTCACTTCCCCATCCGCAAGTACGCGGTCAAGGCATGATTTGCTGGGATGTACGCGTTGGTTAGGTGCATGGGAATTATGACTATGCCGATGCATTTCCTACTTTCTACGTTTATATCTGTATGCCCTACGCCTCGATCAACCCATTATACATCTATCACACGGACGACTCTGGTGGGGCGGCTGTTTCTGTGGCCATACACAGTGTACACGCGAGAACGGGGCGAACGGCATGGCTTAATTTTTTCGGGGGAAAAAAA
>JADGIP010000852.1:0-10801 GCA_016618355.2 Astraeus odoratus | reverse complement strand
ACTTGATTTCAGAATGTTGCTAGACCCACATACTCCGTTGGTTGATGGTAACATCACGTGTCCGAATCACGAACCACTCCAGGATATGACCAGTTGATATTTTCAGCGTGAAACTAGAACTAGATCTGCAAGCAAAAGCGACGAAGATTTGACAGCACATAGCCTGATCGAGTTATGACACCGATCACATGCTGTAGATGAACCAAAAATGCGCTAAATTGAACTGAAACATTTCTAGGAATGCAAATAACAATGAAGGAATGAAGACCCGCCATAATTTGGATAGATGAATAAACACATCGGAGGGTGCCAAGGTTTGTACGAGGGGCTTCCGAGGTAAAATCCTCGGCAATCAAGCAAGGCGCATGTTCCTTTGTCTAGCGTCCGTTGTTGCCAGGTTGCCACCCCCTTCCACGGTGGTCACGAACTTTCATCCCATCATATAAACCGCTGTACTTCGAGACCTTCACCACTCATCATGTCACTCATTTGGCGTGCTGCTCTTGTTGTCCTGCAGGCCACCTTCAACCAGACTGCTTGCACGCCCCCCAATAAGACCCAGGCAAAATTCCGTTATCATACAGAAGAGCCCTACCTGTTGCAAATCGCCCCCCTCGTCATTAAGGTTTTAATCAGTCTTCTCACATTCAGACAACTTAGCTGATCATTAATCACAGGCTCACTCCATTATCCTCTGGTGGATCGCCATCTTGGAGGTAGCCATCACCCTCAACCACTATTTCGGAGCGTCCTTATCACCCTCCTTGTCAGCCCATCTCGATGCTGTACTCCTTCCAACGGCTCGATCGCAGAACATCATCACATTTCCCTTTGTCACCGGCGTCGGCCTAGTCATGATGGGCTCTTATATCCGCACCCGTTGCTTCCAGGAACTCGGTCAGTTTTTCACGTTCGACCTAACCATGTATCCGGAGCATAAACTTGTCACGTCTGGCCCTTACGGATATGTTCGACACCCAGCTTACACGGGGTCCATGCTTCTCATCGTGGGCATTACCTTCTCCCATCTCACTCGGGGCAGCTTGCTTGTAGATTGTCTCCTCGGGAAAGTAGGAGCCACGCTGCTGTGGGCAGGTTGGTGGATCTGGGCTATGGCCGTTGCCCATAGTCGTGCCTCCGCTGAGGACAAAGAGTTGCAGAAGCGGCTCGGGTCTGAGTGGAACATGTATGCTGCTAATGTCAGCTATTGCTTTGTCCCCTGTCTGCTATGATCGGCAGCACGGCGCACATTGGCAAATAAATAAGGTAGAAAACGTTGTTTTACTGCACAATCATAAACTGGCACAGTATGTTTTTCTGTGCCTCGATCAGATACACTGAGTAGTGGCGCGAATGACATGACTTTTTCGGATTACACTCTCGGACATCAAATTCCGAGCATACATGATGTACCTTTCTCTCTTCTCAGAACTACAGTGCAAAGCGTATTTTACGGGACGTACAAGTACAAAGTATCTGACTTTCGGACTTCTAGGTCTTCTAATGCATACTCTTACATGTTCCAATCCTGGCATGGAGAATACTGACAGACAAATGGTACGAACTCCATGGGAAAGGAGATGCGATTTCCTATTAGAGTGTGACCATGTCGGACAGGTAAGTTACAGCTATAATACAATTCTGCATGGTACTACTAAGTATGAATTACATCCTATTTAGGCGTGTATAATTAACGTTGCTTGAATGGAGAATAGTGTGATGGAGAAAGGAAACACTTAAGTATTACTGAGATCAATATGGGAGGGAAGGTGTAGACGGTTATTCGTCGTCGTCCCAGCCATACCTAGGATCATCGCGTTGCAACTTTGTCAAATCTCCAATCTTCGCTCTCAACTGGCCAAGCTCTTCAGACTTGATAGAAGTTTCCTTGATCAACTGTATTATCATGTCCAAGGCCTGGTCCCGGCCCCCTAAAATCAAGACGTCGTCGGGGTTGCCATAGTAATCTCTGATCTGCGAATGCACCTCGTTGATGCCAGCCATATTGAATGCTGTTATAGCTAGTTTGATGGCTGGAATCGTTATATGGCCCTGCGGGATTAGGAGGAATAATATTTGCATAACAGCATTCAGGTCCACAATATATGCGATGGATTGGGCTAGCGATGAGTAGCTGGGTGACCAGGGTATATGGCATCAGTAAATCACGTGCTGATAGTTTGACTCACGAGTATTGATACGAGTCGTACACCCAACCTAGCAACATAGCACTCGCTGCGATAGGCAACACAACGCGCACGGCAGTTCCACGGATCCCCGCAATCGCCGAAGCTACAGAGAGGCCGAAACCACTTCCAGACGTGGTGTCAGATAAGATACAATTAGTCTGCAGCTAGAACTCACATATTTGCTACATCGGATTCAGGGAGATCTCTCGTATCAAGATTCGTCACCATGTTCAGCATCAACGTTTTGAATTGCTCGCTGACCAAATACTGCAATAATCTGTGAGAAAAGCCACTGTGCTTTGCTGTGTGACTTACACGACAAGGGTCCTCGAAATTCCAACAGGCAACGATGTCTGCATGAATTACATCCAGACATTCCTTCAGTGTGTACCCCAGGAACTTTGAATTAGATGCTAGCCCTCGCCAGTACCCTGCAGCACTAGATCAGTCTAGTTCGATGATGGAACGGCAGCACTGACGCTTCTTTCCGACCCTACTAACAAATTAGTAAAGATAGGGAAGATATCGGACGTTGACGTACGAAATCAAATTGCTTAGTTTCTGCGATATACAGGCCCGTTGCGCCATAACAGCAGCTATTGCCGCCTCGTTTCCAACATGCTTTTCCACCTTCCCGGCGGTGACTTCAAGCAGCTGGTCAACGGTACACTCGTAGCCCTCCTCAACTATGATGCAAGTTAGTTAGCGTCTGGGCCCCGAAATATGGTGGACCTTACCAGAAACAGCGACATTGGGGATGTCAGCCCCTGCTATACTCCGAAGTGGCTGTATACAGGTCACTTCCAATTCATCACGTATGCGCTCCTCCAAGACCGACGATTCCAGTTCTTCGTTCTCCCCAAAATCTTTCTCGATCTTCTGGATCAGGAGGTCGAGTTTCGTAAAAACAATGATCAGAGGTGCTAGGATACAATATTAAGCGTGTTGGGACCTTATCAACACACGATTACCCACTGTCGCCTAAGAGCTGTTTCCTTGATTTAATAAGCCTCTCTGTATTATCGTCAAAAAGGCGCTCGTCGCTATTACTTTCACAGGGAATTGCTATGCATAACCTAGGGAGAGCGCAGTCCAGAAATGCACATCCGTGGAGATATATTAACCTTACCAAACAGCATGTACTCTGTCCTTCAATTCGTGCACGCCTCGGCGGCGTGCAAGGAAGGCTTCCACACTACCCTTCGTACCTATTTCAGTTCCGCAATTGTTATGGAGGACGACCTTGTCGTTCTCTTGAAATATGAGTTCTGTATCAATGTTGGCCTGGCGTTGACAGGCTTCGTAGAATCGCTATGGACAACGGATTAGTTAGCATCGGATAATCTTGTCATTGAATAGTATAACTAAACTAGACTGCGGATCTTGAATGCACGAGTTATGAGGGAAGACCTGCCAGCACCATCCTAGAATCAACGTAAATAACTTGACTTCCGCAGAACCTGAGGCATATGTCTAACCTTCCCCATCACAAGAAGCCGGAACCTTGCCGAACACAGATGAATAGCGCTTCGTGATCGATAAGGTTGTATGACTTACCGCGGACAGGCCCGCAGAATACTATCATTGACTGAAATCAACTTTCCGATTTCGAGCCGTTGCTAAGGGGGACCATCAGCTTACAACAAACGGGAGGAATGGAGGGAAGTTAGAAGGGTGGATACATACGGGACTTTCGGATGCGTTGACTACCACCTGCAACTTTCCATCAAACATGCGCAGCACTGCAAGGCATCAGTAACGATTGACCAATAGACAAGTTGTCTGTGCTCACCTCTATTTCCATTTGCTGCGTTTGCGCTCGACGCTATATCATGGGATATGAAGGGGATGTCCACAACGGTCTTCTTCTGGATTCCTATGACACGATGACAGCAATGAACAGTTACTGTACACGGTTCATCATCCGATACTTCTCTATCCAGAAGTTAAGAATGTAAATTGGGCACATTAACATATTACTTGCATGGCAGGAGAGAACGTTTCGCTAAGAGACTTGCTTGGGATGGACATATGACGGATTGCTAGAGTCCTGCTTCCGATCCGGAGTTCGACATATTCGACTTGTCTTCTAGAATTCTCGAGCAGGTATACATTAATGCCTGGAGTTTGAGTCAATCGATTAGCGAGTCGAAATAAAGAAAGTATGAAAGCATCACTTGTGATGAAGAAGCTTGCAGAGCGAATGTCAGAGCTAAGGATGCTTGGAGACATACTTGCAAGCCGGTTAGCAGGGGAGAAACAAGATGCGGTTAGAAGACGTGCAAAAGCCAGGGGCTAGGGTTTTCATGGTGAAGCGTGTCAACTGCATGGCAGCCATCACATCACAAAAATACGCATCCACGGCTGCGGGGCCAAAAGATTGCTATGAAATCTTGCCTCTCGGGCTTCCGTGGATCCCCTCCCGGATACCATCAGCCCGTGTATAGTATACATCCTTTCCAAGTTCCTTCCAGGAGTGTGACTGCAAGTAAATTACCCTTTCAAAGCATCCTCACTGGTTGAAACGTGGAACGCACTGAACCAATGGATGGCCGTCAGGCGTCCTCTCCACCCAGGCCCCGAACACAGTGGCGCTGTGGGGTGCAAGTTCGATGACTGACATGACGTAGGATACAAGATACAATCTCTGGCAGTGATCACACTACGTTCGTCACTCCAGTGTTTGCCTTGCACATTTATATTTATCGCCATCGAAGCTGGGACGGACGGACATCAGTAAGGCTTCCTGGTCCGAGTAAGCCGTGCTTGCATAACATATCATGTATCACGCCATAGCGGAGAGAATCTTACTCGACTCCCACCGTGACCATTCCCGGTCCGCTGAGCCTCATCGATCATGAGCAAGCTGATCCCCATCTACTGTATGATGTGACTCCCACCTCCCGCTGTTGCGCTGTTGTAGCACAACCTCAACAAATCTGGCACTGTTCAATATAGGCCTGTTAACATCGACTCCATGGTGATCGACAGCTCGGATTGCAGCATTACACAGAATTGAGTAGTTTGGATCCGAAAGAGACACAAAGTATTACTTTGACTTGGGAAACATAGTGGAACGTATTTTAAATCGCACTTGGGACCACAGCCCAAGGCCACCACCTCTTATGTGTATCATAATGCGGAAAAATGTGATTCGACTTGGCACGCATGACTCATTGTGACACCTTGTGACATTTGTGACTGCGTGAAATGTCCCAAGTGTGAAATATTACAATATTGGCATTTCCCTTATATTTAGCATAGATTGCGGAGAAAAAACCCGATAAGGTTCGTAGATTTGCACTCCACTAAACATCAAGATAGTTATGTATAATCCTGAGCTACGTTCCAATAACATCATTTTCCAGACCGCCCGCCATACTCCTGCATACTTGACAATGACATTCTCAGACTGCTCAAAGCTCTCAAGACTTCTATCTGGGTTTTCAACTACCGTCCATATGCCCCATACTGCTCTGAAAGACGCTGCCACGCCAGCCGTAGACACGGGCTACTTCTCGTAATTGTTTGTATGATTACGAGGTTTTGCGTCTTGGTTTCGCTGCTTGGTTCCACCTCCCCACAGTTCTTCCCACGGAAGGATTGTTGGCTGGGGCTCTTCAAAGAATGGGAGGTGAGAACCACCGCTGCAAGAATCACGACGACCCTGCGTGTCGTTGCCGGTGTCAGTGTAGGTACCATTTCATTCATATAGTTTACTTACCGCAAGGTACATTCGTGCACAGTGTTTACCCATCACTGGGGGGTGAGATGTCCCTGATCGTTGCGGAGACCTTTCATGGTGTACGCTATCAACGCGTCCCGTATCGATAGACTTGCTCTTTGTGGAGTCTGTGCGATTCTTTTTTGACTCCTGTCCACGAGATGGTATCGGACTAATTACTAGGAGAAAGCACTACTAGTCCCACCTGGCGCAGATACATTCGAGCGTTGTGTGAGTTCATCCTGTTTCCTTGAGCAAGCAGGAAATGTAGACGAGTGGGTAGGAGTCATGCTTTCACAACCTGAAGCACGTTTTTATGAGCATGAAAGTTGCTGTGGGTGGGTAAGGAATGCTGGTTATGTATTTGCTAGTTTCTTCTTTGCACCCAAAGTCACATCATTGCATCTGATTTCGGCAAGTGTCTCGTGTGCAGCAACCTTGTCCAGGAAGATTGTCTTTGTTGGCGCTTCGCTTGTCCCTCCTGAATGTGCGGAGATTGTGAAGGGTAACCAATTGTGATGTTAAGTATTCATCTGCAATTTCCTGCGCCCCTCGCAGTATTATCCAACAACAGCTGCTCGAGAACTCCTGGTATGATACTTGATGTGCGTGTGCAAACATGTGCCTGTCTGATACGTCACGACTACATGTCAGTCACTGATAACTTCACTGGATTTTGCTGTACATGGTCTACCCATGTATATCATTAGTTAGGTTGGACAACAACCTGGCGTATGTTCTGGTTTCATGGGTCAGGGGAGCAAAGCTATCTCGTGCCTGGTAACTTGACTTCAGAAGAAGGATCGTTATCCTACTTTCATCGTACCCGTCTTTGTTTTCAAGTTGCTTAGGTGCAGAACGACGAGCGGCTAATACATGCCTTATTGTACATTGCGGTCATTAACTGTTGATTCTCACAGTCATACGTAGCAAGTCGCGCCAGGTTCCCATTGTTCAACTGCTGTGGTCAGTGACGTTAGTTGGCCATATGTAGATGCTGTATGGAACTCTAGCCATATTCAGGCTAACTTCCTGCCTTAACGGAAGCGAGTTGCATGCATGATAGAGCAAACGCAGAGGTAGTTGCTCGGCCATATCTACGAAGTGTTCACCGGGCATGCACAAATTTGCAGGAACATTTGATGAATCACGCTCTTTACTCGATTTATGCTCACGGGACATTTAGTCGCAAACCGAACCGCAACTATAGACATCAAGGTTTTTATTCGGGTCCCAGGAGAAGCAATTTTGCTTCTTCGAATGCATGGTGTCCCTTCTGGAAGCAAGCACTGCACAATGTGCACTGGCACTACACCATCAATACTTCCGCGTGCCATTCGTGGACATATATTCCAGTGCTTTGTGGAGATGTTCATAAATAGTATGCTCAAAAAGGTGGCTCTTGAACGTTTGAACGGTGGGTTTATCTTAATATTGCTTGATCGTGACATCGATGACCGATCACAGCGAACTCTTAGCCACTATCACACTACCCAGCGGCGCATCAAGGTGAGATCGTTTGTTTAGATATGGGTTTGTGAGCGAGTGGAACCCCGATTCCAGGAACACACGACCTATTCATCATGATTGATGAAAACTCTAAGAGAACGCATCAACTGAGTCATGAGTATGAGTAACCCGAAATAGTCTGGCTCAACTACGCCGTTATCGGGACAAACCGGATTCTTTCTCGTATACCCTCAGGTATAGAAACCCGTCTACTGTCCTCGTCTGGTTGGCAAGCCTCGTTCATCCCAACGCCGTTATATATGCGAGCACGTTGAGGTGGTTCAAACGATACAAATAAGCGCGGATGACAATCCCCTCTGCATCGGAATGGAGCCTAAGCTGATAATATGACAGGATTCCAAGAAATCGTGACAGAGTTGCTTACATGGATGTGCAGTATATCCGAGTGGCATATGTGCTACCAGAGGTAGTCTATTCCACTTTGCAAGAGCTGCGAAGTGAATCCACCTAGTCACCCACTGACAGCAGAATGTCCACTCGCAGCACGCGCACGTCTCAATGCAGCAAGTTCTGTCAGCAGACGTGCGCGTTCATTAAGAAGAGACACCGTCGTTGCGGTTCCTGCTTCGGAAAGGGCCTGAAATTGTGCGGTAGAGTTACGCGTCCTCGAGTGACGATATGAGGGATGAGTGCCATGTGTGTGTAAGGTTAGTTCGGTAGCTAAATTTGAATCTTGCTCATAGCAACCGGCTTTAGTATCCCTGTGACTGGCTTGTAACTCTCTGGGAAAGGGTCTTGGGAATATGGGAGGCGAAGAGGTATTGGGCAACAGCCCTGCTTTACCTTGTGATGCTCCTAGCACTGGGGATGATGTACGCTTCAGCAGACGGGTTTGTAGAGAATAAGCTCCCTGGTATGGTCGTGAGAGTTGCGATTCGCGAAATCGTGCCCTGGACTTGACAGGTGTACTTGTATTGAGCAAATTAGAAAAGGAGACATTAAAGGGCTGATCATCGGGATCACTGCTGTCGCCATGCGGCTGGTGGTGAATAGCTGCAGGTCCAATATGTGAGGCTGCTTTTGAAGTAGAGGAAGGTCCAGCTACGGAAGGCTTGATGGTACTGGAGCTCGCCTTGGACCCAACTTTTGATTCCTCACTGTATTGGGAGTTAAATCCCAGGAAAGTCTGGCTCCGAGAATACGCTTGAGCTCGAGCAACCTCGAACTGTTTCAGCTCTGTTTGGCTGTCTACCTCGTTTATCCAGCCAGTTAGACGTACGCGACGAGGAGTAGGCGTCGGAGGTACAAGTGGCTCGTCTAGTTCAGACTGAGTGTCCGACATATCACAAGTGCTAACACAATTGTCTTGATTGTGACGGGAACTCGGGTGAGGCTTGTTTTGAAATGATCCAGATGGAGAGGAAGCGCTAGTAAGGGCCCTCACGAACGACGAGTCCTCTACCTCGTGAATGCATCTGGGCCGGAATACTGGTGGGGGATCGTCACTGTCGTCACTTTGGTCACCGTAGTATGCGCGAGGCTGGGTGCTGTCTAGCACATCACTGGCGTCCTCCAGTTGATGTGATCCACTATGGCTAGTCTGAGATGAGATGCTCTTTGCATGCATAGAGAGGTCGGTGGCAGAGGTAGTTGATGTAGATGGCTCAGGGGATTGGACACGTGGATGCCGGGGAATGTCGGTGATATGAGACATGGTGGAAATGTCATTTTCCGGGTAGGTTGGAGAAGGGTGAAGTAGGAGGGAGGTTGTTAAGTCCTCCGAGTCATCTGCATCATGGTGCATAAAGGACTGGGACAACGGAGGCAGTATTCCTCGCCGACGTGCGAGCCAGCATAGGAGCTCGCCGACGAAGATCGTCTCCTCCCATCCGCCGTCAGCAAGCCTCTCCGGGTCAACCTCACCAAGTCCAATGTCTGCTGCCCACCCTTCCACGTTCACGCTCACACCCCCACCATTCTCGCCATCTTCCAACTCGTTCGGGTCCACACCCCCACGCAGCACGTCGCACTCCAAGACACCGAGTAGTACCAGCATAGCCCTAGTTTTTGCTTCTCTAGTTCTCGATGCTCTCACGGAGTTCGGGATCGGTAGTCTTGCCTCTATAATGCTCTCAAGCATGGCCAGGAGGAGGCTCGGTGTAAGGTCGGTCGGAGTATCAAGGACAAAAGGAAGGTAGAGCTCTGCAAGTAGTGCATTGAGGGCAGGAATGAGTGTTGGCGGAAGTGGTCGTTGACCGTCTTCCGACTCCATTACTTGCGCAGTGCGCGTCGGTCGTGTCGCCGTCGATCGCCACGACGAACAGACGTGGGTCACAACCAACTTAGTCAGCAATGTTGACACTGAATGTCGGAAGCTCCAAGTTTCATAAATCCAGGTGCTCTCCAGCATGCACTACCAGCGGATCATTTCTTCATACACTTATGCCTATACAGGCCGTCAGTGCCTCCTCCCACTGTTCCAGTTCAAGCTCATATACTTACGTCGCATGTAAAGCACGCATGCGTGTATACTAACCATGTCCACAGGGCAGGACATGAGAACCCCGGCGTACCTCGTCGCAAGTCGCATCGCCTTGTGGCACGTCACAATGTGGAAAGGTGACCAAGACCCTTCTGGACTACATGCCGCAAACAGCACTCCATAGCAATAGATGATCGCTGGCAGGCCACCGTCAACTCAGTCGCATACTTGAGCTGCCGGTCTGAGCAACGACCAAGGACTTATGATACTTTCTAGGTGGGTGTATTTTTCAAAATCGGGCCTAGTGATACAATTCAATATCCATTGTGCGGCTGACCTTCTGTCTGGTCTGGCCATGGATAGGGTCACGGCGAAGTAGCACGTATATGAAAACAGGCGAATATCGCGCGGAAGGCGTGTAGATAGGCTGTGGGGGTTCGTTTTCCATTCGTGCATGTTTCGAGGTTCCTCATCGCCGCCAGACGAAGGACTTGTTTCTGTGGTTTCAATCTCCACCTCTGACTTCTCGGCGAGTACAAGCAATCCCTTACTTAGCAGCGGATATGTAGACAACCCGTATAGGAGAATGAACATGCATGGCAAGGCTCGTTGCCCTGTTGCACTTGCACATCAGCTTGTGATCATAAGAGCTCGTAGGCGGGCGTAGCAACCTCATGTAGTGTTCCATGTTTGATCGTCTGAAGGGTGACGGCGTTGCCGTTCTATGCGCATGCCCCTGCCGATAGCATGGCAGTCTGCAAGCTCCCCAACTGTTAGGTACCACGGTGATGAACCAAGGGAGAGGTACAGAAGGTACGGGTGCTGTTCAAATAGACGAGGCGAGGTTATAAGGTGGATGTTGTACCGCTTATTGTAAGTTTCTTCTTATCCTCACCGTACCCTGCACTTGCAAGACTACGATTCTATTCATAATGG
>JADGIP010000851.1:0-10811 GCA_016618355.2 Astraeus odoratus | reverse complement strand
ATTGTACATCTGGTGTCCAATGATAGTAGTAGTGGCGACTGTGTCGGAATTTAAAAATTCTCCGTGCCGCGCGTGACCATGTGTGACAAAATTTTGCATCTCTTGTCAAGCCATAGTAAGTATCTGGGAAGCTGGCTTCGATTGAAAATACACCAGTTACCACATCGTAGATCACGCCGAGCACATGCCTGTTCTCTCGCTTTTTACTCATCTACTCATCTATTTAAGTATTCTATAGATGAAGTGTTGCAAGTCTTCTTGATCGAAAATCACATAAACCACGTGCAGATCTTCTCACGCATCGGAAGGAACTCTGTATCCATAATTTATTTATATTATTTGTGATGATTTATGCACCAACAAGCACCGAGGAAAATCATCTTAAAGGGGGGCTGCCCAGTGCTAAGTCACCGCGCGTTGTCACACCTGCCCTCAGATGCCATGGAGGCTCATGCTTTTCTCGAGCTATTAGCAGACGGAGCGTCTGCACAAGACATCAATCTCAACGATAACATTGAAAGGGATGAATCTTTCCCCCCACTTCATAGCGGTAACACTACTGTACACTTGGGCACTTTGCGTGCTCAACGGCAAGCTGTGGCACTGAAATCCATCCGCCTTTCTCCCACCAGAGTCAATGTATGCAACATCTACAATATTGATATTCACTCATTCAACCTTTATTTCTCCCAGCACATCATTAGGGAGATACGCCTCTGGTCCCAACTCCGGCACAAGAACATAGCTCCCGTTTTTGGTGTCATCACGAAATATGACTCAGCAGTATCAATCGTGACCAAATGGATGCCACAGGGCAATGCATATGACTATGTGCAGAATAAGGACATTGATCCTCGCCCGCTGGTAGGATTGAGTGCATTGTATCCGTCAAAACACTCAGACATCATACTGTAGCTTTTACATGTCGCGCTTGGCTTACAATACCTCCATGGCCAAGGGTTGACCCCAATTCTGCATGGCAATTTGAGGGCTGTATGTCAATTCATCTCGAATTGCTCTATTCACATATCCTGGTTAATCTCTTATCTAGCGCAATGTGCTGATTTCTGAAGATGGACGCGCTTTGCTGGCTGACTATGGCCTCTCCGCGCTCATTGAATCTTCTTTCGATACGACTTTTGCAGCGCCCATTCCTCCGACCGTGAGGTGGATGGCTCCAGAGCTGATAGACAACGGAAAGCCAACAATCCAAAGTGATGTCTGGGCTTTTGGGATGACAGCGCTGGTATGGTTATGACATTCTGCCAGTGGAGCATTCATTCACTATGCCTACAGGAACTATTCACCCGAAGCCCACCTTATAGCGATATCCGTGATATACGGAGTGTCATACGCCGCATTTTAGAAGGACCACCCAGTCGGCCGACCGACGAGTCTACGTGTTTCCGAATGACAGATGCATGGTGGGAGATATGTACATCGTGCTGGGAGCGCAGTGAAGCATCGCGCCCTCCCATCTCTTGTATCGCGGAGAAAGTCAAGACTTTGGTTGGTGTTCTTGTCCGCATATACTTACTTGAACGAGCTAAGCAGGTCGCTGCGCGGGGATGGAGATGGCTTATGCTGGCCCGTAAGATTATTTTGTTTCCTGTTTTTTTCTATTTCATCCTCCACAACTTCACAACTTTGTAATGATTACTCTCCCAGCCCTCCTTTTTGTTCGAGTAATCTCTCCAACTATTGGTATTTATCATCTATTAACTTCTAGGTAGCATTAGCTACGCCGACGGTCCGGATTAACAGCAGCGTAAACACCAATATGTACCAGGTGTAGTGGAGGCTATTTACATGCAACATTGCTACTGTCTGGGTATGGCGCGTCTGTGTAAATTATGGGGTCAAATAGATCGGTTTCAAACGACAGCTGTGCTTTGAGTCATGGAATAGTACAGACCCTCCAGCGCCCCAGGGTTGCATCTGGGAACATATAGTTCGTGCTGTCTCAAATCCCTGCTATCCTAATTATCCAAGAATCGACAAGAGAAGATGGCGTTCTGGTGTGATTTGGCGCTAATTTTAGTTGAATCGGATCAAGGATGGTGGGATAGACGACCTTCTGAAAGCCACCGAGCTTGCTCTCAAATATTAAACTATCAATGATCCTTATTTTAGGTACGTATGAGCAGGTTACAAGTACTATGTGAGGTGATGCTACGCTAGAGTCCGGCAAGATACTGTGTGATGTGAAGGGCAAAGAGGGGCGGCTATCTGCAATGCTACAGATGTGTTGATGTTTAGATAAGAATACTTGCGTACAGGTTATGAATGTTCATGTAATCGTGTCCATTTCAATCGTCCGCGTAAGAGCAAGGGAAAGCATGTTGACCGCAAGCAACCTCAGAAACGGCGCAGCAAGTCGAGTGCAAACGCGACGACCTTATGTAGTCGTCGACGTCGAGTTCTGGCAGACACCACACCCGGCAACGGAAACATTGGTCCCTGAAACACTGCACGTTTGCAGGGTTCCAGAGCCACAGGCGAAGCTGCCAGTTAGGCCAGAGTTTCCACCTAACTGGAGCACCTTGAGCGCGCTCGGCATCGCCGGGACGGTGCCCGTGAGGTTGTTGGAACTAAGAAGAAGCTGCGTTAGGCTCTTGAAAGACGATATGGTACTTGGGATTGTCCCCGTCAGAGACGTGGACGTGAGGTCGAGCGTCTGTAGCGATGCAGCGAGTGCGGATGAGTTTGCTATAGCAGAAAGTGGCGATGGGGACAACGGTTGTGAGTTGACGAGCCTAGTAAGGGAGATTAGTTATCTCACAACATAGTACGCAAGGTTGAGGAACTTACAAACTCTGTAGTCTGGTAAGACTCGTTACGCTACTGGGAAGCGCCATTCCCATCTCCGAGTTGCGTAGCAAAGCGAGGGTGGATACATTAGTCAACCCGGGGGACGAGAACAGCGCATCGGGTAGGGCAGTGATCGCAGTGGACTCGAGATGGAGGGTCGTTATGGCAGTAAGGTTGATGAAAGACGATGGGAGAGAGCCAGCTGGACAATACACATCAGTCAAATTTCGCGGAAGGATGATCTCTGACGCACCAGGTATCGTGTTCCCCCCAATGACTGTGAGGGACTGCAGATCCGTGAGTGCGCCGATCTCGTTGGGGACTGTAGCGGGCACGCCGGGGTATGTTAATTTCCTACAAAGCAGAAGTATGGTCAGAAATCGTGTTAATCCTGTTCAAAGGCACTGACAATGAAGAGACACGCCCAGACGTATTACAGTTGACGCCTGTCCACGCGCAGAAGTTGACATCTTGCACCCAACTACTGTTCCCAAGGGTGGCTTGACCTTGTGCATTCGCGGTCTCATAGATAGCGAGAAGACCGCAGAACTGCACTGCGTTGCTTATAGACTGAACATTTTGGGAATTGGCATCATCCGACAAATAAGATGAGGGGACTGCCTCCAGTGTTGGCAAACATGTCGAACAAGGGTAGGAAGAGGGTGACGAGGGTGCGTTAAGTGTAAACTGGGAAATGCATTGCAGAGCATCCGCCGAGAGTGCAGGGTTTGTAGAATTTGTGGAGGCCGCAGAGGTCGTATTCATAAGAGAGAGGACGCGGACATTCAGGTAAATTGCGTTTCCAATCAAGAAGAGAAGAATGATGATGAGCAAGATGAGGAGACATCGCGACCGGCGCTTCTTCTTCTTCCTCTGCTCAACATGACGAGGATCGTGGTGAAGAGAACATATGCACCGCCGCTTTTCTATGTGCAACGGTGGCCACTGAGACAGACGTGTCCCCTGGGAACGATCGGGTTCTGGACCTGCGCTTTGGAACGTTCGAAGGTCGAAAAAGAGCTTCGTGAACCTGTCGCGTAGGGTAGAGGAGGATGATGGCGTCCCAGCTTCCATGTCCTTGGGCGACAGCTGGGTCTGTTTGAACGGGTTCCGCGACAATGCCGAGTACCGAGGTGACGGATCGACTGTCGACGCTGGTGAGAATTTGGACTGTTCGACGGGGATGTCGAGGTGGCCAGGCGGTAGAGTGATAGAGAGGTGTTCACGGAACTTGCTCATCGTCGAGCGTGGTGCGTGCGTAGTGTCAGTAAAGGAAAGACGGAAGAAGTAAAAGAGCGGTGATGGCGGTCCTTATACAAGACCCACGGTCTGGCACTCATCGCCAAAGCTGCCTCCGAGGAACAATGTGTGCTCCGTCGTCAGCAACAACAATAGCGTTTTATGAAGAGGGGTACCAAATAAGGAAGGATCGTTGTTGATGTTTATTTGTACACCACACGGAACGGCGTGATACTGACAATCAAGCTTATGCGTTCCCTAAGTCTGGAATCAAATGATTTACCGAAGTCGGACTCAAAGGTTACGAACGCAGTGGAACACGGTCAGCTAACTAAACGACATAGTCAGTACTGTACTCATAATAAATATACAAGAGACATCTTACCTCAGCTTCGGAGACGCAAGCTGAGGTCTACAGGCGTTGTACATAGGCTTTAAATACATAGAAAAACGCATTCGAGAATATCCTGATGAACAGTGGCTGAAACATACGAAGAAACTAACTTACAAATATCACTAGATCTATAGACGTACATCAGCAAATCAGAACGAAGTACAAAGAGCAAAACATATTCGGTTTCGTGCTTGATTCTCGTCCTCGAACGTTTCAACAAACTGGGTAGTATTTGATCATGATACTGGTGCTTGAAGCTATGTACAAAGAACTGATGTGTTCAATACAAGTGCATAACCCATTTCCTTTGGCTATAAATGATGTCATCATATCGACTAGGTATCGCTGTTACGACCCAGCTATCTTTCGGAGTTCAGTAGTTACCGGGATCACTGTTCATCTGCCTGCTTGCTTCGTGTCATGGGCCAATAGTCTTATCGATGGATGGAATTAGCGCTCGTCAATAGTAATTATTAGAAAGGCAGCGACCTCCACTCGGAAAATCGCGTCACTGCTGTCGGGGTGCAGAGTAACACCGGTATGATGAAGTAGAAGGCGCTAGCAGCTCGGCCATAGGAACACGTCAATCGCCGTTCGTACCTCGTTATTCGACAAAAGCAAGCATCACTTCATCACCTAAGGCGGGCGTCGATCATCTAAACCTCTCAACATCCAGATCAGCCCATTCAGGTTTCTCCACGTCCTCACTTTACCCTAGTATCCGCTTTAGCAGAATGGATGGCTTTAAAATGGCTTCTGTCAGCTTGGGGAAAAACCGGTTATTGCCGATTCTCGAATCGACCCAAGACTGTCCTGGTAGAGAGGTCATGCCAGGTGCTCCTAAGTATACAGTTACTTGCTAGTCGGATACATGCTGGGAAGGGGAATCCCTGGAAGAAGACCGTCACATAAGGACTCGAGAAACCTGAGTGCGAATAATCGTGATGGGTGATACGCAACTTACTCATCCGTAATATGTGCTCGGATAGCAACTGTGCCATTAGTATTGGCTTAATAATAATGATTGTAATACCTACGCGCCTAGTAGCCTATATCGATGGTATATCTGTCTACTCAACGGTCTCTTCCCCGGTCTTCGCACCAGACCCCTTCTTGTGCCGTCGCCGCCGTTTTCTCTTGGGTGTACCGCTTTCTTGGGTGGCAGTAGTGTGGGTTGCGGCAGGAGCCATCGCATTCCGGTCCGCTGAAGGGTCATGCTTCCGTTTCTTTGATACTGGTTCCATGTCTCGGTCCTGTGGTTCGGGGCCTTGTTTCGTTATCTCATCTTCACCTTGCTCCCCAGTCTTTTCATCTATTATGTTTTTCATCTTTGCCCTCTCTTTCTTTCCTAATCGTTTCTTCTTCTCTCCACCATCACTCCCCCCATAGGACCGATTTCTATCGTAAATACCGCCGATAGACCAAGCCCCTTCACCGCCAATACCGATGCGTGCCCGCAGTTTTTCTCGGAATTCCTTGAGACGCTCGTTTCGCTTCGGATCCCAGGATTTCTCCTTGCCTGATCTTCCTGTTCGCCTGTAGGGTGCCATCTTTCTGAGACTAACATACGAGTTAAGTTCTGCTTCTGAGGCAAGAAGGATTTCAACGGGTGATAGTCCATAATTTTCTGAAGTCGTTTGCGTGTAATGGAACCGTGTAGGTATATTTGCAGTCTGTGATTGGACACGTGATGAAGACCAGGACAAAGGAAGAGAGGGTGATTGCATACGATGTCATTGAATCCCAAACGATTCACAACCTCATCCATGTATTGGTCCACTTTACGCTTCCGCGTCTCTTCGGTACCGTCCCAATCCTCGTCATCCACACTCTCCCATCCTTCCTCGTTAATATCTGCGTCCATTGCATCAACGTCAACGCCGTCTTCTTCCTCCGACTCGCCTATTTTCTTCTTGGCCTTCTTCTTTTCTCTCTTTTTCAACTTTCTGATATCCTCTTTCGATGGGTTTTTGCTTGGCGACACGATATCATCGATGTCGATATCGTCTTCCCATGCGGGTTTTTCTAGGTCTGTGTCATCGTCAGGATCATCGCCGGTACCATAAAGGGCAGCCATCTGGGCGTCGTGTTTTTCCGGGTCCCAAGGCGTGTCAAGATCAAGATCACCAAGCGCTGTGCAAAGTTAGCTGAGGTTCTTGACGGTCCTTAAGAAGCGGGATACCTTCGTCCATTTCACCTCTAAGCCCACCCTCTGCGCTCACCCGCTCCAATTTCCGTCTGAGTTCTTTGGCCTTAAGGTCTTTCAAACGAGTAAGTTCCGCCTTCTTCTCTTCTCTCCTTGATAAGCCCATTTCTCTTTCATTCTCGCCTTCCGATTTCTTTCCGAGCTCGTGGGCAACCTGTCTTTCGATCTTCTCTCGTTCGTGTTTGATCTCCTCTTTCCTTGCATTCAACAGCTCGTTCTTTTCGATTTCTTTTCTCTCTTTTCTTCGTTGTCGTGCATCTTTGCGAGTCGTGGACTCGCGCCGAACGGAGGTGACGTTTCGAGGATGCGAAGCGATCAGTGCACCGTTGCTAATGTACGATTCATAACAGGCAAATCAGTGTTCGTAGAGACGCGTTCATATTCGACGTTGAGAACGGCACAACCATTGTTAGCGCAAGTCGAAATTCTGAGTTCTATGCAATGCGAAACAGGCTGCATGTACTCACGGTTCCTCGAATCGAAAGTTGTATGACGTTTCAAATGCGTCTGCGAGGTCATCGAAGGTTTCCTCGTCTGAAAGGGTCGGCCCATGTCCGGCTTGCCCTCTTTCATCACCTGCCTCGACGTCGCTGTCACCATCACCGTTATGCAGGGTGGTCTTGCCCACTTTGGACGACCCCGACGAGTCGACGATTTCGTTGTAGGTCGGTATTCTTTGCTTCGAATGATCTACCCAACCCCGGTTGAAAATGTAGCTGTATATGGGATAAAATATGAGCATGAATGAAGCCAATGTGTTGGATAAGAACTCTCGCGCTGGTTCCGTTGGCAAGCCAAGCATCTACCTAAGTAACAAGGTTGGCATAAACTCACTTCATTAGAAATTCATGGTCTTCATCCTCTTTGGACTTCATTTTGCTATTTGTCACAGTAGCGCCGGCGTCCTTGGAGATAACCTTATCATTCTTCCGTTCTTTCTTGCTCTTCTTTCTCTCTTTCCTGTCGTCCTCTTCTGCAGCATCTTCTCTTGCGACACTCTGATCGACCGTGATGAGTTCTTGCAGGTCCTCTCCGACTTCCCTTTCCAAGAAGGTTTTGTATTCTTCTTCTTCCAGCTCGGCCTCGTCGCGGGTACGAGACCGTGGGATGAGGAGATCCTCGTCATCTTCGGCGTCTTGCACAACCATCAGTAAAAGTGCTATAGAATAGAACATAAATAGCACCTATGTTGAGCAAGTCTATTGCCCCATGGAATGCGGCACGCGTCTCGGATTGCAAAAGGTTTTGTTCGTCTACGTGCGTAAGGGGAGGAGGGGATGGTGAACGAGATGGTGCTTGACCATCTTGGAGCGCGGCGGAGAGTACTGCTTGACGGATTGTCAGAAGCTTTGACTGGACGAACATATAGATTAGTTGATGTCGGCATAAAGATAAAATAAAGAGACCTTGTCCCTCGTCTTCGTCTTCACGAGCGGCGCCCTATCACTAGTTCGATTTTCCTCCTCTGTCGCATAAGGTAGACAGTCAGCCACAACTTTGCCAAGCGGATATGTCGTGACCGTACCTTCGAACACACGCTTTTCACCGTTATATATCTCCGGGTCCTTCTTCCTGATACGCGCCAGGGTACGCAGGATGGCCGCGTCGACGGCGGGTGTCAGTTCGGCACCGTCAGAGTCTTCCGAAGTGTCTTCTGAGTCGTCCGAGTCGTCTTCAGCGGATACGTCGGAGATGTCCGAACCATATTTTTCTTTCACTGTTTTATCCCCAGATGTAGTGAGTGCATCAACGACGGAGACATGGCGCCGACATACGTCTCGCAAGTTCTTCCCGCTCTTTTCTGTACTGGAAGGCTTTTGCATAATGATCGTTTATCGTCAGCGTGTGTAGGTCCTGGAATTCTGCATCGGAGTCCGATAACATCTTGTAGCACAACAATGTTCCTCTGGTAGATACCCACCGATGGTATTAGTAGGACCACAGAAGCCACGTGACCATTTATATTATAACTTGCAGGCGCTAGGATATGTCGACCCATCGTTTTTCTTTTCCTCTACATGTCTCAGGGAGTGTTTCTATATACAACTAACATGAAAGGACTTTTTACCCACCCGCACCGCGGTCACCCTACACGATAGCTGATGAACCCGTCGATGGTATTCTGCAGGTGCTCCAGCACCTCAGGGGCTAGTTTCGGACCAATGGAAAAACTCTGACCTGGATTCATCGTGGCACATTTTCTGCGATAAGCCAGAGTCGCAGCGAAGAACCTGTAGACGTCATACGAACACAGTCAGAACAATTGCAGGCACGCCAACAGTCATTATAGTATCGGCATCCGTTCATCCCATCTACCAGTCGCTGCCGCATATACTGAATCGACAACATTTAACCCAATACCAGGCACTTAAAAAAGGTGCAATCCATTGCCCTCGCTTAGCCATCAAAGTGGACTTTGGCCAAGAATTACCAGCGGTGCGTCACAAGGTAAACTCCTAGCTTTACGGTCAGGTACGGGTGGTACGAAGTCTTGAGAACAACATACTTAATGACCAACTCTCCCTAGCTTGAATGCCTCCATTTACGCATAAAACCTTATTTCTGCACCACGCTGCTGCATCTACCCACCGTCTCACGCGTGATGCTTAAGAAGCCAGCAGTGGTGTCTTAGAATGCGCGGCAATATCTTGGTAATTTGTGTCCTGGACTACGATGCAATCTCCGGCTCTCTCGTCTGTCGTGCTTGGCTTTCTCCCCACTGTCGGACCTACATCCTCGAGTTATGTTCAGCACCAGAGTCAGCAAGAGCTGATCGTTGAAGGCTGAACGTGATCCCAACGCGGTGTTCCCACTTCGCTTCTCACTGGTCCAGAGAAACATCGGCGCTATCGATGATTACCTGATAAAGGTGTGTCGAAGAACTACGATAATCATTAGTACGAAAGTCTACTTCAGGCAGAGTATAACCACGCTACAGGAAAGGAGCACCTTGGTGTGTTTTGTCGACTTCAGTGACAAAATGCCGAGTGACACTGATCGTCGTTTCTATCTTAGCTTGTGATTCATATCACTTGTCATCTCAGACTGCTCTGCATATCAATTTCACCACTCTCACCGTTCACTTTGTTGTCCGGTTTATAAGTCGATCCACAGTTACCTTCCCTGCACGTGCCGTCGGGCAGTCTGGCCATAGTAGTGCTCCCAAGATTACTAGGGTTGTCAACACTCTATTCATTAGTGACCTATCGATGTGCAGCCAGTACATAATACTTGGCTGATTACAAGCTCTCTATCTGAAGCCGCATATTGACTCCAGTATGTTTGCGCTCCAAGTTTATACGGGGTTGCACCTTACATTGACCCGATTAATGGAGGTGGGCACTTTCCTAATTTCATGCGCCCGTGGCTCTTTGGCTTTAAGTCCAAGTTATGCCCAACCTACGGTTCCAACTACAGTGGAGAATCTAAGTTTGATCTCGAATATTCCTTGTCACTACTGACCAGACAATTATGTTTTACCAGGTCAGAGATATGGTAGAAGGCTAATACTATCAATATCATCCCCAAGTCCGTCCTTGTATGTGTATCATTTAACAAATTCTTCGATGCTATCGACGGTTCGTACTGTATCTTCGAGTGTGGTGAAGACGCTGTGTACCCGGATCACTCCGGTAATAAGGTTTGTGGGTCATCTTAAGGGCATTGGAAGCTATTGCTCATGCAAATCGGGACTGCCATGCCCACTTATGTCATTTCGACATCGTAGTCCCGCAACAAAGCCTACCTTACATCGTTTTGCACTGCCCGCCAATGTACTGAATACGTTAAGCTAGGTCTTATGGGTGTCGTAGTACTCTACAGCTCTGGCGGTTACGGTATTGGGGGTCATTGCTTGAGACAAAGCGCTTCGATGCATTCGTTACCGAGCATCTGCCCTAGGCCAAAAGTCCAAGGGAAGAAAAATATCCAATCCCAGTTTCCCTGGTACATGCCCATACATTTCCGACCACGGGACGGGTATCGTTGATCATAGTAAACAATGCACCACTGATGGGCGACGAGCAGAACATCCCGTAGAGTACGAATTGCCCATCAACCTAACCATGCAATCAGCCAACAACCCTGTGATGGTATGAATATGGTGCCTACAACGACAACGTAGTTGGAACCAGATGTCGGGGAACAGGTATTCTATAATAT
>JADGIP010000850.1:0-10828 GCA_016618355.2 Astraeus odoratus | reverse complement strand
ACAACTAGACGAGGCCCACATGGTAGCGTTCGCGTTCGTGTCTAGGCTGGGGTGACTGCTGCCTGTCAGGAGGGAGGACTTGAGATTCGAATGCTGGCTTCGATGGTACTTGCGAGACCTGAAGGTTCCCGCAGACGAAAAGCCCATCACCTAAGGGTAAATACACGAGAGGGAAGGGAATAACGTTTCTCAGCGCTGACCTGCTGGTGATGGTCTTGTTGAGATGGCTTCTGAGAAAGCGGAGGGCCGAGTGGCTCTTCCGACGCCGACCTACCACAAAGTAGATTCGCTATTCTCAACAGCAATTCGATTAATGCTGCCATGATGTGAAAGTCGATGTAAAACAGGAAAAGTAAGCGACCAGGACGTCGCATCTCAACCTGTGATGAGCGACCAAATACACGAGGCAATTATGTAAATCCTAGCACGCACATAATGTCCCATGCTGGATGTCATGTTCATCCACCCTCGGACCACGGAGCGATAGACTTGCAATTGAAAAAGAAAAAGGAATCGTATCTTACGCAAACCACACAACCAGTAACTAGGATACTTAAATCTCCTTAAATCTCCTTTGACTACAACTCTCCCAGCCCAACCACTAGATCTCCAGTCCCACGAGGATGTACGCCGGGTTGACTTGGAATGGTGGCTTAGTAACTACGCTTCCACCGACGTACATGAGCGAGTGTAAGAGTTCACCGAGGCCAGTGGACGACTTATCGAGAACAATCACAAGGGCCGAACATTGTAATTTTTCATCCGCCAAGTCAAGCAGAGCAACGACACTACACCAGTCATCTCAACAGACATAAGGAGAAACGCAAGATAGATATCGCACCTCTCTCGAAGACTAACCGCTGGGGCGTCCTTCCCATCGACATAGAGCGTCTTGGGCATCCCTGGTAATTCCAGGACGGCACCATCGAAGGAAACACCCATGTTCGGCGCGGACACAACTACACTCTTAGCAAAATTTAAAAGGCTCACACCATTACGAGGAAAGATGTTCAAGAGAAGATCCAAAGCATCTTTAGAATGCCTGGTGGTAATCCCAGAAGCACCACTTCCATCATCTGGGGTCAAGGGTGGAGTTGGAAGATCACACGGCGACTGGGACTTTCCAGGAATGCTTCGCGGAGCAACAACGGAAGGGAAGACCGCAGAGGTTGTATGGTTGTTTGGAATTCTTGTGTTTTCAATAGAGGATAGAAACGGAGAATGGGGCATGGGGGAGATCATAGACGCCAGACTGTCTGTCACCCAGTCCGACGACCCTCCGTCAACGCGATCAGGAGGGCATTTTTCTTTAGGGGCGTCAAAACCGCCACTATTGACACGATGAGGACTGCAGATCAAAATGGAGATAGATGGGATGGCTTACTCCAGGTCCGCCAGAGAACGTAGTAGAGTAATAATACAAGTCGTCGGTGCCCTGAACGTGGCACACTGCGAGCACGCTGGGAGTGATGTCGGTCGAGAAAGCCCCATCTCCAACGGCTTGACGGTGGCCGTTGCTGCAAGTAAGACGAGTTAGTGGATTGTTAAAGATTCCGCACTCATGATCGTACGTGGGGCAAGGACTAGATTGCTGTTTCATAAAATTCGACATAGCTGAATTCGACATGTTCTGCCAACTTGACGGGGGTTCGTGAGTACAACGAAAAATAAGACTGGGTAAAGACAAAAAAAATGAGTGAGTATGCACACGGGATGACAGACAGTTCACGTACAGGTGGTTCTTCGAGGGTTGCTTCTGGTGCGCAAAGTCGTGGTTACAAATAAGCCCGGCGTTCGGCTGGATGTCTTGTATTTATCATCCGCAACGGTCAAGCGCTTCCCCCGGACACCGCCAGTCGAACCATCAGCCAACGACCCCTTCAGTCATACCCGTTTCAGCGTTGGCCTTCACATGGTCGCTGCATCCCTTGGCTATCACCTCTATAAGCGTGTTTCCGCGACTGCAAGGGTATGTTGCACGTTGTGGCGCAGGGGTGTCAGTGGTCCTCCTTCGTTCAGGGCCGGTCATTCCCATATCATCCACTTTCGATTCTTGTAATTGCCAGTCCAGAGGACCGACACGGACAGCGAGCTCTACATCGCATACCTCAAAACGTGAGTACGTCTTCATCCAGGGGACCCAGTGAAAGCGATCGGGGTCACTATGTTGCTCAGTTCAGCCCAGAGGATTTGCACGAGCTGGATGCTGGATCATGTGTATGGATGAAGTCACTGATCACGGCTATCCCCCCGTCATACCATTCACTCCCGTACTAACATAACGACCTCAGTTTTACTAGGAAACAAAAAATATGGCCGACGCTGCACGAGGACGTGGTGGATTCGGGCGTGGCCGCGGCGAACGTGGTAGGGGCCGCCGTGGACCGCGGCGCGGAGGTCGCAAGGACGAAGAAAAAGAATGGTTCGTTGATACCACACCTTTCTCTCGCATCCGGTTTACCGTATGCAGGGCTCCCGTGACGAAGCTTGGTCGTCTTGTTAAAGATGGAAAAATCAAGTCGATGGAGGAGATCTACCTCTTCTCTCTTCCTGTCAAGGAGTACCAGATCGTGGACTTCTTCTTGCCCAAACTCAAGGACGAAGTCATGAAGATTATGCCCGTACAGAAGCAGACTCGTGCCGGCCAACGCACTCGGTTCAAGGCATTTGTTGCCATTGGTGATTTTGACGGCCACGTAGGATTGGGTGTCAAGTGTGCTAAAGAAGTTGCGACCGCCATCCGTGGTGCCATCATCCTTGCCAAACTATCTGTCATACCCGTCCGGCGAGGCTACTGGGGTGCCGCTCTCGGTGAGCCTCACACTGTTCCATCCAAAGTTAGCGGCAAGGTTGGCTCGGTCATGTGCCGATTGATCCCCGCACCCCGTGGGACTGGCCTTGTTGCTGCCCCTGCCTCCAAGCGTCTCCTAGAATTGGCTGGTGTCCAGGATTGCTATACACAGTCCAAGGGTTCGACTGCGACAATGGGCAACTTCTTGAAAGCAACATTCGTCGCTGTAGGTGCTTTCCGATGACTATCGAGCAGTCATGTTCATCATACTTTCTGTAGCTGACAAAAACATACGCATTCCTCACGCCTGATCTATGGAGAGAAATACCTCTTTCCAAGGTCCCCTATGATGAACACAGTGCTCACCTACAACTCACATCGGGCAAGAAAGCAAACTAGATATATGAGCTATGACGTTTTCCCGTGTATCCTCGAGCACACTACTCTTATGATGCTATTCTGTTTTCATCCGTATTTCATGCATCAGAATTCCTGCCAATAAGTTGAGGCGGCTCCGAGAGTCGGTCACACCGCCGTAATCTAGTGTCAGATCTTGGAGTGTCTGGGTTTGCTTTGACTATTCGAGTGGCATTTTAAAATAATTCGAATTTCAAAATGTTTTATTTTCATGTCTTGAAGGGCGGCGGTGATGCCAGTGTGGACATGGTATTTGAAGGTCGATGCCAACTGGGTACCCGCCACGTCGTAGCTTGTCTATTCCTGGTCCATTGCCACGTCCCAGAGCTTCTGCATCTCCTTCATAAACCCATGGGGTGTTGACCGGGACCCTTCATTACGTCGTGTCCATTCCAAAGGACCAGAAACTGAATTGTGAGTTCTTCCCGAGGCCCTATGTTCTATCCTACTGTCACCCATTCACGCAGTTGCTTCTTCAGCTCCCAGGCAGCTTTCTGTCAGTTCCAGATCATCAGCCCTGCCTGATCAGTTCTTTACGCCTTAATGTCTCTATAGCTTCTCGACGTATGTCCTTTCAGTCCGTCGCAACCCTTGATGTTCGGTTGCTGACCTACAGCTTTCATAGCAAAGTAATCATATTTATAGTATCCGTGATTTAACGACCATCATAATGTTATCGCAGCGTATCAAGCTTAAGGCACCTGGCGATAATGGTGCTTTCCCCGCTTCTCCACCGCCCGAAAGGGCTGTTGGGTATACAGTGACCGGGCAACTCCCTCTCGATAAAGAACCAGTCAAATCTACGCTAGGAGCTTACCTGCTTTCGACGGAGCAGCAATTGGCAACTGCGTTCGATGATTGTCACGAAGAGGTTTCAAGCTCCGTGGGATCAGTCTACAGGCAAGTTCGCATGTCATCTCCTGTACGACATGCCTCAGTTCAGCGGTCTTCCTACAGCTGCGCGTCATGGTCCACTGGTGGCAACATGCAGGGGCAAGCCTCCCCGCAAACACCAGAATTCGGAATTCCACCGGCGGCTGCAATTGCCAGTCCCCACGAAATGCAATTTGATGAACCAGACCGTAACTCCTACGTCGTACCACATGAGAGCATTTCCGGAAGGGCAGGGCCGTTCAAGCTCTGTACCCAGGATAAATATCGAGAGCCGCACTTGATCCATCTCCCGATCATCCTCCCAGACGGTGTTCCACCTCAAGAAAATACCCTATTACCTGAAACTCCGTCACCCACCGAGCCCTCCCCTGTAACTGAAATATGGGATGGACTCGATCGTCGTCCATCATCATGTGATCGGGATAGGGCCCGTCGTTTTGCTGGTGATTTTGGGTGTGTGGTCTTGCCTTCGACACCGGAAACCTCTTGCCACTCTATCCCGGGGGAGAAGGACGTCCCGAAGGCGACTATGGACAAGCGTCCACCATTACCCACTTCTCCAATGACCTTCCCATTTCCCTCGACCCCTGATGCTGCGGACGTCCTATTGGACGTACAAACATTTCAAGACGCAGGAGTCGTGCGAGACTTTATGAAAGAATGGAACGAACGGATGGGAGAATGGCGCGGTCGTCGTAGGCGCGACGAGGAAGACAGTTCCTTGCGGAATGCAGGAGTCGCGCTGCCTGACCTAGTATTTGCCGGAGATAGCACAAGTGACGAGTTTTCTTGGGCTGCCGAGGACATTGATAGCGGTGATGAATGCGGTATGACGGGTTGCATTCGATGCAGTGCGCTGTTCAAAGAAGTTAGCCTAGTGGTTGGGATAACTGACTCACATGGTTCCCTTCCGTCGCCGGGTGATTCTCCTCCCGGTATTGATTGTTCCCTTATCGCTCGAAGCAGCTCAACCCCCCCTAAGGGACTAAGTACTGTCCCAACACGCCGGCCAATTAATCTCCCAATGGGGGTCGTACGAAGACCTTTGGATCTCTCCCCGCAATCGGTGACATACACCAACTTGGCAAGTAGACCCGTCGACAATCCACGGGTTACCGTGGGTTGTACAGAACGGTTGGCGAACCCAGCGAAGAACTGCCAGAATCTCCGCGGATTGCCAGAGGCCCAGCCCATTACTCGTCAGAAATGTACAGGGGCGATCGAACATAACAGTCGAAGACATCCCTTTTTGACGGACGAGCGGATGGCTCCTTGCGCAATTAACAGTGCCATGGACGCGAACCCCTACTCGCCTGTCCCGAGATCCTCCCTTCCACCAGTGGAGTGCCGTTCTGCACTGGACAAGCTCGACACTAGTTTGTCTAAGTTGAAAATGCATGGCCCTCAACAACCTGCCGCCACAGGATTGTTGGAGAGTACGGACAGGGAAAAAAAATGGCCCTCCCTTCCCACTGTCACCTTCCCCTTGGGTCCGGTTTCCAACCAGGGTGCTGGGCAGCAAGTTTCTGCAAATGACCTTCGCCGCCTACGAGCTGTTCCCGGTCCTCCGCAGTCACCAAGGTCCCGCCCATATGGTATCATAGAAACCTTGCCAACAGTGGCCTCACCCCGTCAACGGCAGCCACTCTGTCGACCGCCCTCCTGTGCAGAAGAACCGACCACTGTTAGGTCGTTCATGGACATGGATGCGCCAGCTCAGAAGCAAAGACCTCGTTCAACGTCTTTGCGTAGCCTGATGAACAATAATGGCACAATGAAGAAGTTTGCCAGGGCCACAGCCGGTTTGAGCCAGCGATTCGTTGCATGGGGAAAGAATATATTTGACCATTAATTTGGCTGGGTCATCCGAGTCACCGAAATTCCTCTTTTTCATCAGCAATACATCCAAATCTGTCTGAGTATTCTCCATGTCCCTTGTAACTCTGTTATAATTAGATGATACGCCACTGCCTTCTTCCTCATTCAAGTCATCAGATATCAAGATGTATTCGTAGTACCTGTATATACAATAATAATGTCTGTGGTCGTTGAATAGCCCGTTTTTGCCGAACGTTTGTAAGGTAGCTGCGAACCATGGTTTCTTCTCCGAGTAAGCACCGTCAGCGTTACAAGCCGCCAGATGAAACAGCCAACCAGCATGATCCCATAAAAATGTACATGTATACGCGCTTATGCAGGGCTAGCTGGTCAGTATAGTTGTTGGACGAGACCACGACCCAAACTAGCTATCAGTACAATTATCTTTGTCCCGTATACCTCTTCACGAGTAGAGGACACCGACTCCCGTCTTTGAACTCGCCGGTGACATATGGGCGAGTTAAAACGCTGGGTTATGGGAAGGTCATGGCATTAGAAATGTCTAATAACGAAAGTGAACTTACACATTCGCCTTGTAGATTTCCTTATCCGCCTGTAGAAATACGAAATTGGTCAAGAGGAGAAATAGAAATGTCTTCATTTCCATCATCGAGAACCGCATACCAATACAGGACTGGAACATTCATCAATGCCAGCAGTGGTGACCCTGTTATTCTGACATACCCGTGGACCGGCCGAGAAGGTCAATAAATTAGAGAATAAACCCGGGAGCACAGAAACAGCCTCAGGGAGGTTATTCCAACGATCTGGGCTACCCGACAAAAAGGCCCATAGTTAAGCAAGCCAGCGATCAGAGCTGCATTACTCACTTGAAGTCCCACGCATCTTCACCCCACATTTCTTTATCCAGATTGAAGGCCTCCACCGGGACATGTACGAAACTTCCCTTGGTGATCCGAATAAACTTCTGATCGGATATAGTCCCATCACGGAGATGTACAGGATAAGATGTCGGGATCTCATCGTCTTGAGTGGCCACACGCAACGAAGAATGGATAGGTGGAATCAAGCGTAGGGATTCTCGTACGACATTGTTAAGATAGGGAATATTCGACAAGGTGTTGTATAATGACTCGATTTCATCAGTCGTTAGGCGTGAAATAGCTGTAGAGGGGACGACTCCGAGAAGTTCTGCGCGCAGGCGACGCTGCGACTCAGGATGCTTGGCCAGCAAAAGCAAAGTCCAGGTGAGAGCAAGAGAGGTTGTATCTGAACCGGCAAACATGAATGTATTGATATTGTGAAGGATGTCCTCATCTGAGATGCGTTGGTCTGGAGGGAGATCTGTCGCAAGATTTGATTTGACTATGGCAACACTTTAGAAAAGTCCCACTTGGCGCCTGTAGACTTACTGAGGAGCGTGAGCAAATCTCTTCCAGAGTAACCTGTGCCGGTTTTCTCGCCCTCCAGGATTCTGGACTTCTTCTGCTGGATAAGCCTGCCAGCTACACGTCGGATCACCTCTTGACACCGCCCAATCGTCTTTATCCGTTTGTTTGGCTGATTCATTCTGAGTAACCACTCCTTCATTATGGCTTGGGATGA
Source organism: Astraeus odoratus (assembly GCA_016618355.2). Lineage (NCBI taxonomy): Eukaryota > Fungi > Basidiomycota > Agaricomycetes > Boletales > Astraeaceae > Astraeus > Astraeus odoratus. Next base: position 3,282 of record JADGIP010000850.1, on the reverse strand, counting down.
AACTCACGAAGATTTTATTGAATAAGGGGATATATATGCCAATTACAGTTCGAATTCCATCACATTGGGAAATGGCTATCTCAAACATCTCCTTGTACGCATGAAAGAGTTCGTCCGACTCGTTTTGGATGGCATTAAAATGGTAGTCGAAGCCTGCAGGACCGTCATTGCTTTCGCCAATGTACATTATACCCAAAATCTTACCTGCAAGACCAATGACATCAAAAGTCGCTTTGCTTATCCAATGGCAGACGTCGATTTCCACGGCATTACTGGCATACTCGGAATTGTCGAGTATCTCGCACCATTTCTCCAGGAGTTCGTTGCCCTTGCTGAACATAACGGGGACAATTGATCTCAAGTTCTGGATCGAAAAGGCCGGCGTGGCGACGCGTCGCTGACGCTTGTGCACTGTACCCTCGGCTGCCAGCATTCCACAGCCAATAAGGCTTGTAATCAATCGACGCGACTGCCACGGTTTCTCATAGAGGGTACTGTTCTTAAGGACATGTGCGACCGAAATTGGATCGAGGGGTAGAAGGCGATCATCCCACTGGATAAATAAGTAGCTCATATTCAGCACAACGTGATGCGCGGAGAAAAGCACGCACAGGACCGAGTCCCCTGATGCGTACGTGGCGTCCATATTTCTCGACAAACAACGCATGAGCCTTTGGAGAACGATGGGGACTGTTGTTACTGGGTTATTGTCGAGGCTTAGAAGTGCCCGCATCTGGACTTACTTGAGTAAGAAGGACAAATGGTTGTCAAACGGCGAGCGTACTGGTGGTCCAGCAAGCTCGCGCAGACAACTCAATCTAGGTGATATAAAGACATAATAAAACGCAGTACCTAGTAGTGGGACCCCGACCGCACAGAGGGTACTGAAAAGGAGGTACATTGCTGAGGGCATGTTGCCCTGGGAAGAAGACGGGTTGTGGTGTCGTGCTGGGAAGCTGGTAATGATTGTCGCGTTTGACGCGAGAACAATAAGAAGACGTCTCGTGATGTTCACGATCACGCGACTCTGCGTTACTTACAGCAACCGCAAGGAAGACTTTCCAGCGTCAACCATTCACCCATTGTATATATACGACTACGAGTAACGAGTGGCCGATGCCCTTCGTACACCGCACTTTCCCAGTCCTGCCGACTAAAATAATAGCACGCTTCTGCGACTTTGCGCCAATGTATTACCACTTAGGGGTACCGTCCTGAGCTGCATGCGGTGCAGGTTGACGGGAAACATCCTCAGTCAGAGTTGTATCCATTCTCTACACAATTGCCCCCTGTGCTCCCACGTTTGTCTCTTATATGGATATCCGAAACTAGTTCCTTTGTCTACACTGTTTGCTAGTTCAGGAATATGACTTGTATATTTATGGAAGGAAATATACCTTGGATTGATGGTAGGTAGCCGAACGTGAACACGAACTTTTTCGTTTAGTCAATGTGCCTAGTACAGGTTTCTGCCCTGTCGGCATCGCACTGCAAAAGTTCCACTGTCTTGGGCCATTACACGACACACAGGATGTGCTACTGACCAAGGTCACGTATGCCGCAATGGCTGTAGCCATTTCCCCTCCGTATCCTCAATACTACTACCATGGATATGCTGTCCATCGACGAACAGGCCGCCTGCAACGTCCAAAGGGTCCAACTGGATGCCGGCATCTCTGCACACCGAGACGAAGTCCCCAGGTAAAGCCACCCCGATGCCAAGGCGAAGATGCTTGTTGGAACCAGTTTTCCTGAATCGCTGAATGCATCGACATCGCATGAGCTGGACAGCATGAGAACATGGAGAGACTCACAGAGAGGGTCAGGCGTGAGGCATGAAGAAATACTCGATCTTTGGGTATATGAAGAAGACTGGCAATCTTTTCGGAGACGGGCTTGCGACTGTATAACGTGTCACCGAGGATGGGTGCTGGTCCTGCATCAGAGCTCTCAAGTAGGAGAGGAACACTAAGCACACGTACTATGCAGAGATTGCGAAAGATGTATACGAAGCTGATGCTTCAACCCTGTGTGGAGTCTAAGTCTAAGCAACGACAATGGCACTGTCGACTAATATGCTCGTGGAGCGAATACGAAGACGTGAATGGCAGGCGACTTACTGAAGAAGCGACCAACTGCCAATCTGTAGCTGCGAACTTTGCGTCACAACTTTCGTTGATTGAGACGCGACCGTCGTTGTTGATCATCACAGGGTCTCTGATCTCGCCGGATTTTGCAGGGAACGATTTTTCACCACCACGAACTAATGCAAGATAAGTTTTCTCTACTGTTCTGGCCTGAAACTGCTGAGCAAGCTGCCTCGCCACGACAACATTCTTGGCCAGGACCAGTGCGCCCGATGTTGACTGTACAAAACAAGCGCAACGATTCAATGGTTAGAAAATGATCCAGACGTGCCGGAACACCAAAAACGTACCCTGTCCAATCGATGAATGGCGTAAGGTAAATTAACCAAGTCAAAACGGTCCTTGAGGTCTGCGTGGTATCACATTTTGGTATGCATTTCATGCCATACGAGCTTTTGGACAATGAAACATACTCACCAAGTAGCAAGTCCCGGAATTTGTCTGCGCCTCTCGGTTTGGTATCCTACGAACGCAAGTGAGACTTGAACCTCAATTTTCCTCGGACACTGTTACACACATTTGTCTGCCGTTGCGAACCTTGGCAAATCAGCCCTGGTGGCTTATTGAGCACTATAATACTGCGATCCGCGTAGACAGCATATCTAGCCCAGGATTTTGAGCTCGTGGCACATTTCAGGAGAGGTCGAAGCATCGCTAAGTGACCGTCTGCAAATCGCACAGTGAGCACCATAAACTAGGAGCTAACTCACGCTTGACTCACACGGTCAACCGCGGCCTTGTAAAATTGCTTACGCGACAGAACCCTCGATCGAGAACTGTAATCCCGAAACTGTGACCAAGCTTTTATTATGAGAGACCTTCTAAGAACTAGGGGGACATAGAGGACTACAGCAGGTGCTTGACATTTAATAATGCAGACCGACTTTGGAGAGTACAGCAACATGGCGCAGTGGAAGCGCGCGGGGCTCATAACCCCGAGGTCACTCGATCGAAACGAGTTGTTGCTATATATTTTACTTTTTATTTTCATGTTTGCCTATTTCCAAGGACTGCTGATATCATAGGGACGTGCATTGATTAGGGCACTCACTGCAAGATGATACTTCGTGATAATTTCTAGATCTAATTTCTTTTGAACCTATCGTTTGTTCTATGGGTAAATCATATCACCACC
>JADGIP010000849.1:0-10828 GCA_016618355.2 Astraeus odoratus | reverse complement strand
GCCCTCGACATTCGATGCACCGAACTCCGCATTCGTTTGAAGTGATGTGGAGAGGTAGTGAACAAGTTGTTCGGTGGACCACTGCTTAGGGTCAGAGGGGAGGTCGTCGCCTAGAACGTTGGTCAAGTTAATACGAGGGGTTGAGGTGCCAGGGGGGAGCGTATCCGCCCTCTTGCGTGGAGGAGTCACGACATTATCGGTAAGGTTAAAGGAAGAACGTGTAGGAGAGCTGGAGAAGAACGGGGGCGGTGTGGGTAAGGGTGACGGGTGGCACCCGTCGTCGACGTCTTTCTCTGACTCTCGCGATGGTGTACGCCCATGTCGCGCTCTAGTAGGCGATGGAGGAACGTAGTGATGCTTGACAGATTGTATGGCGTGGGGAGACGAATTAGACCTGGACAAGAGTGCTGACGAAGTTGTCTTCACTGCGTAAGGGTGAGCATTGGGCTGGATTGGTGGATGTTTCCTGCTGGTTGGAAAGTGTGGCGGGGGCACTGCAGACGACATTTGATGCTTCGCCGTTCAGTGTTTCGGTGCCAACCTGAACGCCTACGGGCTGTCGTTAGTCGTTGCAATCAACGCAATGGAACGCAAGGGTCCAACATATTCACGCTTTCCTTATAAGGAGTAGGCGGCCAGATAGGCAAATGTTGACACAATAAGTACTTAAAGAAATGCAGAAATGACGGCTGCTATGCGTATCATGCTTTAGTATTTCCTGCAAATGTAACTCTATTCCATCAACCAGCAGGATGACCACACTGACAGCAACGACGAAGAGACGTCCACCCCCCTGCACTGTATATAAGTCCGACGTGACACAGAAAACGTGTAGGTTGAACATGTCTCTCAGCATCGATTGCCATGCTACACTTGGGGCGAGTCGTCAAAGACTAAAGCAAAACCTCAGTACGTGAGCTATTACACTCGATATAGCAAACTCACCCAATCAGTGTCATCAATAAAAATCCAACGGTGGCAACGACCTTGATTACATCGATCAACTCAACAGAGCACATCTGTGGAATACCACGATACTCACAAGAGTGGCAATAATACTGGCAGGAACGCCATTTTTGAGGAAATCTACGTTAGTAAGGTATAGCCGCCCAAGGTCATCTTCTTGTGCCGCACTGCCCTCCGAGTCGTCAGGTAATGCACGGAATGAGATTTTCGACTCACGCAGTTTGATTAGGGAAACCAGAAACTGGCATTCCCATACCTGTTGAGCAAATCAAGGCGGTGATAAAAATGAGTAAATTGGACCGATCGCCAGGAAGGTTCTTCCCGACTTCCTTGGCGATTGGAACAAGGAGGACGCTAGCAATGGTATGGCTTATAAACGTGGAAATAATCTAAGAGAACGCCTTAGACTGATGCGCTGTGTGACAGGATGTGCACCGTACCAATACGACGACCGAGAGGATGAGCACGATGCTATACAATTGCCTGCCCTCGAGGAACCGGTGGAGGCCTTCGTCAACCGTGCTGAGAAGTCCGCTGGCACTGACACCTTTCCCCAGCGCAACCCCTCCCATAGCCAAAAATATAATGGTCCACGCGAACTGCTCAAAGTCGTCCTGCGTCGGATGTCAGTTTTGCTATGATCAACGGAGATCTGATAGCAACGGACCTTCTTAAGAACTCCCGTGGCGAAAAATGCAATAATAGGTATGATGGCAATAATACCCATGTCACCAACCAAAGGCTCGATCTGGTGCTCTGTACACCAAAGCGCTATCGTCAGCAGACAGACAAAAGTGACCCAGTATTGTTTCAGGGTGAATGCTTCTTTGGTTGGTCGGATGGCCTTTATTTCAATGTCGCCTTCGCCATCGGGCGAACGAGCCGGTTTGTAGGCGACTAACAGGAGCAGCCAGATGAGAAAGATGGATATAGCAGAAACCGGCAAAGCGACAGCAAACCAGCTGGCCCAGTCCAGCTTATCATCCATTTCTTGCAACGCGATAAGATTTTGAGGCGAAGATATCGGGGAACTCTGGCCACCAATGTTTGCTGCCAGTGCAATTGCCAGCTACACACGACTCTTATGAAGCCCTCGACATAATGTGTGGATTAGGCGACTCACAATCAAGCAGGGAGCAAAAGACGATTGAGGCGGCAGTGTACGCAGGATGGGCTGGTAGAATATCAAAATAAAACAGAGACCATTCATGGGAGGGACGTACGCGGATCAACGTGAAGCAGAGCGTGGGTGCTGCGACGTTGCTATACCAAACAAGTTGAGACTGGAAAAATAAGATGCGTAAATGGTACATACCTGATCAACATGCTCGCAAAGCACGACACTCCCATGAATGCCAGAAGAACTGTGTTTGGGCGTGAGCCAGCAAAACCCAGAACACGAGTGATTAATATCCGGTCAATATTAGTCTTGCTCAGGGCAGAGGATATCGTAAATCCCCCAATGAGAAGCATAATAGTCGGGGAGAACATAACCGAGAATATCCACCTAAACCGTACCCATTCGTACTTTATATACAAGATTAAGAGGATAGACAACTCACTTGGTGGTATCTGGCGCAGACATCGCTGCACCATCATCATCCGGAATTACTCTGAAAATTACAAGCAAAAAAGGCACCATGGTAGAAGTAACAAAGAGTGGTATCGCCTGCAAGCCCTTTAGCGCCATGCATAATGTGAGCATACGGCAGACCTTACCTCAGATGCCCACATTATCGTGCTGAAGATAAGTATAGCGAAGCATCTGCTTGCTTCGGGACTCTCAACCACGTTAACGTTCAACAATACGACCAATACTGCAGTAGCAAGCAGGAGGTTAATGTATTTGATCCTCAGATGGATGAGGCCAAAAGGGGTTGGAATTTTTACTATCCCCTTCTCCTCATATCCCGGGACTGCCGCAAGAGCGGCCGCATCTTGGGGACCGAGACCTCCTCGTCGCTCTTGACCAATCATCTGTCGCCATACGGTATTGCGTTCCCATGCGATGTTCTCACGAAGGTGCAACTTGAGCTGCTGCAATGCGGCTGACGAATCTCCACCCGTGACGCACTTAGTGTAAAGGGAGACAAGCTGGTTGATGGCACTATTCAACTTGTCCTTTGAGTTTTGAGTGAACGGGATGGCATTCTCGACGACATTGTGCATGTAATGGTCTTGAAGCTAAATATGAGGTTAAGATCGAAGAAATTGTAGTAGGTGAGAGCAGGACACACTTCGCTGTAAAGCACTTTATCATATCTGATTCGTCTATCAGTATAGACAAAAAGAGCGAGAGACTCTGAGCTTACTTCTTCAAAATCTTTCGGAAACCCGAATAGTTAAGTTCAACATAGGACTTCAACGACGAAAAAGAAACGAAGAGATTCGTGATCCTGCGTTTGAACAAGAACTGAACGTCCCATGCGTAGTTAGTCTTTGAAGTCCAGATTGTTTCATCCTCTACAGAAACTACGCTGTCCCGCACGCCACGGATTTTGTTCGCCAAGTCTCGTACCTTTCCCAATGGAGATTGGGAAGGATTGGGGGCACGGGACCCGGACGGTGCTCGGGATGTTGGGTGCTGGCTCATGGAAAGAACGCTAGCTTCCAAATCTCCGGAAACGCCTTCACTAGATGAAATGCTCCTCCTATGACCCCGCCTCGTCCCTGCTCGGGAAAACCTGAGTAAGTCGCTTTAAAGGTGTATGGCTTAACGAACCTGAGTTGCTTCGTCGCCCATAGCCTGCAGAACTTGACTTTCGGCGACGACGCCTGACATCTTGCTCAAACCGAATATGTTCGCCAACGTGTTCGTCGTCATCGTCATCGTCATCCTCTTCCTCGCCGTCGTCCATGTAATGTTCCTCCCCCGCAAGTCCAACCGCATCCTGCTCAGCTACTAATTCCTCCAATTCTGCGAGCTCGTCTAACAATTCCTTCTCCTGGTGCTCGTAGAATAATACGATCTTCGTCAACTCCTTGTCGAGTAGGGGTATGAACGCGGCGTCGGCAGCTGACGTGTCCGAGGAATCCACGAGTGCAGTTCGCTCATTTGCTTCTAGATCCGTAGATAATCGACTAGGAGCATATTGCTTTTTCTCGACCTGATATATGTATCGCTTCAATGCATCGTATCTGTGCCATCGGTCCGTCAGTGGCAAGACCCAGTAAGGTAAGTCAGAACAACGTACGCAATATACTCATCCCACCATTCGGCCACTGCATTAAATTTAAGAGCTGAGCTACAGTAGAAATTAGACACAGACAAACGAACTCTATCCTCGTAGAAATAGAACTGACCTGTACTTCATAGCAAATATTCGCAGAGAAACTGGGCTTGAATGAGTGCGTATGAGTGGTTGTAGTGGAATTTCTTCAACCCCAGCACCAAACGGTACTATCCCCTCCGTCCTCGTGCTTGAAGAGTGAATGACCGGCACAATGGCGTTATCCACTGGTGGTACTCTTCTACTTAGACGCGGTAAACACACTGAGCTTGACTTCAGGCCCGACCTTTCCAATTTAGGCCGCCCTCCTTGCGGCAGTACGAAGAGAAAATGCTGCAACTGTATAGCACAACAGATAGTATCTACCACTACTCGATTACATTGTTAAAGAGGTGGTCCTCGCTACTGCTATAAGATGGGGCAACTCCAACGAAGTGGAAGGAAACATCCACTAAGGCCATTACCTTGGGTTCTCACGGTTTAAGTTTAGTTCCTCGACTGCACTCTCATCTGGTCGCTTCAACAAAGTAGTTTGGGTGAGAAAGTCTTATTTTTATCGATGAACCTGGTCACAGCGAGATACTTAGTGTTTGTTTGCTGTGGGTTCACCTTCCATATTTTCGTCGACGCACTTAGAAGCGAGGACCGAAGTACGATCGTCAGGTAGGTAAACGAACCGCTTAGAGAATGTGAAATTACCTCCATACACCGATTACACCATCCTCTAAAGAATCAGCCTGCTAATAATAGCAATCAGGACGACAAGTTCCCCTCCAATCTCCCTATTCCCGCAGCCCACTTGATCGTTTCTCCATGAGCAACATATGGCCGCCTAATCCAATCCCGCACGGGATATACTTCCATTGGTAAGTACTATTAAATCCGCACTAATGGAAGACGTCTCCTCCCACATCCTAGTTGAATACCCACTGCATGATGCAGCATACCAACTTAAGTGCTTCCAGAAGCACAATATACTATGTTGTAAGAAATGTGTGGAAGCGCTAACAGATTTCCTTGCAAACTCCCTCGCGTTCAAAAACCTACCCGCACACTTCCCACCCAATCTTAGAGACCCAGGCATTCACTTATGGTTCGTAAAATATGGCCACCTTTTCCCTATTGTATCTCTTCTCATCCGCACTGTTAACAGAACATTAAATGTACACCAATCGCAACTTTCCAAGACTTCATAATATACACCACATAGATTTTCCAGCCTCCCCAAATACTATACACATACATCACGTCCCAATACTAAGACTCTTTAAGTTTACAGGAGAAATTACTCGCCTTTATGGCGACCAAGTCTCGTGTAACAGACGTGATCTGACGCCGTCAGGTTGTTTGTCGGGTTGTTGGCGTGGTTCACTTGGTAGCATTTGAGGAGGCAGTGCACATAGATGCTAGAGGCTCTTAGAGTCGCATATTATATTAGTGTTCAACAAGACAGTAAGATGAGTCCCAGTTACCGCGACTTATATCGGGGGCCCAGAGATGGCGCTGAGAGAGGCGATGGGATAGCCGTGTGGCATCAAGACGGTATCTACTCCCATTCTGGCTAGGCTTCAGATTCTATGTTGTGCCGCACTGAGTTACCACTTCGTAGGTTTTCCCCAAGATAGCTTAATACGCCCCAGTACTAAGGAATTTTAACCAGTAAACGTCCTTACCGACTTAGGTTAACTTGACTCCAACCTGGTCGATGAACGCTAAAGCCAATGTGACTCGCTTTTAATGTCAATAGTGCCTTTGACCTACGTCTTGGCAAGAGTTGGCGGCCGAACTCGAGTCAGTAACAATCACTCTCCCATGTTAAAATCTAGTCAGCTACATATGATACATTGCAAGGATACTGTCATTGCAAGGATACTGTACTTGTCACGCCATACTGAAGGAAACTCAAGTTGGGTAAATTACTTCGGAAACGGGCTTCCAAGTTCCCAAATCGTAGTTTACCCAGGTTTTACCCCCATTAGGCATAGCACTGATTCATCGTTCCAAACATCCTCCAAACTGAACCGACTAGCTTGAAAATGGGATGTTTGGTACAGTCAGAATTCAGAACGTATCACCGAATATTCCCGAGTCAGTGCTTTCGAACGCGCTAGGCCGCTTATACGGGCAACGCCTCAACATCGCCGATGTAGTCTATTGGTGCAAGTTAGTATGGCAGGCTCTCCTTGCTCAGTTTAGTCTTAACATTACGCAGCTTCATGAAAATCGGTGGGTAGTTCGTAGTGCTCGGCTTCGTGAGCCACCTTGTGTCGGCTGACATTTTGTCAGCTAATTTTTGTTACGACAAGTAGATTGTCAATGTTGACAGTACTAACTTGTTACCTATTGGGTCGAACCATAAGTATTGAAAGGTCGTGAGTTATTGTTACCAGCTATAATGGATTAGACCGTCAAGCTAAACACTCTTGAGGTACGCCAGGCTAAATCTTACCTTCCCGGGCATTGCAGCAAGTTAGTCAGATGACATCTGCTGCTTGCACGGGACGTGGCGCACTGGCAGGGGGTTGTCGTATCCTGAACTGGTGGTACAGAGCCATTCAATGCTCCTTTATTATGCACAAATTATTCCTCCTCATCCCACTGAGCCTTTAGTAGCAACCGGTGTGATCAAAATGGAGCAGTCCGATGATCGGCAAAGTGGATAGACCGTATCTTTTCCATCAATTTGCTTCTTTCTCGGAGGTGGCTCGACTGACTTCTCAAGTTTCGTTGACCCTGACGCTGCCATGATCGCCAAAGAACGTGCTATGCGGAATTTTCGGTGGAATCCGTCCAGGGGGAATCTATCCGCAGCGTGTTCGAGAACCCGAGCACGCCTTGCATGCCATACATGCCTCGCCGTTTCAACGCACTCTTTGTTCTTGCTGTGATTCGCCACCACGTTACATTGCTTCTTGAACTCTACCAACGCCACAGCTAGGTATCCACGACCGCTTCGCTCTATGTGCATGAATCGCGTACCACCATCATGTAGGGTTAACAAGCTTTGCAAATCATATTCATGCATATCAACCCAATCCTCAGATGATCTCTCCAAGACGCCCGCAAGCCCGTTCTACCAGCACACCGAAGTTATTTTTAAGATTTCCTTTAGTTGGTAAGACCCGTCACCGGGTGACTGATTTCCGATCTCGTATCACTCAGGTGAGGTACCATGCATGGGTTCACCAGCCTCTGAGTAGTTGTGCCTAGACACACTGCTACATTCCAGGCTTATGATCTCGACACATGGACAGGTAAAGCTTGCCTCGATCAAGATATACAAGGGCACGGGATATTCGAATGGAAGGGGATATGATTGGGGCGCATGCAGCATGCACGCACATTCGATGAGTCCCTGCTGCGTGCATGGAATACCTGAAACGAATCACGAAGGAAGGTACAGCGCCATGATGAAACTAGGGCATGCTGTGGCACATGTACTGGTTAGTGTGGTATCCACACGGTCCAAGTGAGCGGTGACTGCTCTGTATCTCTGTATGTGTAGAACAGAGCACCTATGGCCTTGGCAAAGTTACCCGGGTATCAGTACGACCGCTGTGGATGCAATCAATGTCGCGTCGATAGGCAGATATCTCGCGTGCCTGAGGCGTGACTGGCTTTGCCAATTTCCTTTACAACAGTGCCACAGGTACACATAAACGGCTAGCGTGTCCCGTCGATGTCGAAAATTACGATCGGGCCAACGTTAACAATTTATCGACACCTTCGGCGAAGTGGCACGTAGTCAGGCACGGCGACCACATTGCTTTTTTCTTCGCTGCTGTCGTATAGAAGCACGTCCATAAGGTTCGCAGCAGCGTATGCACAAGGCCGGCTCCACTATCAAAGAGGCTGTACATATGGTGGCCATAGCTTACGAATCTTATGTTGTATTGGACAGCGGAAGTCCGTCCATCATGACAATGTTTCCGTGCACCTGAGGTACAATTAAGCGTGATAGCTTCCGCGATGCTAAAGACCGCCGTGCACGCCCGAAACATACATGTGACCCATCGGTCGCCTGGTCAACGAGGCATGGTTTGTGCTGATATCAACTCGCTACCGACGTCACGGTATTTTACGGTCAGACGGGAACTCAGGGCAGTGGACGACCCAAGATACAGCAGCGAGCTCAGTGAAACGAAGATTTCTCCACGAATAATCACAGGGCAGGGCCTTGTTAGTATGCAAACCTGAATATATGAATATGACTAGAATACAAAAAGTGGTAATAGTACTAATGAGTAGGAGCCAAATGTATGCATACGTTAAACCTCAGTGCGGATCAAATACGTGGAGGTGCAGGGTAAAGAAGTCAAGTGAGTAACTGCGGTGCATATACAATGTAGTGATAACTGGAGCCGTGATGAATATGCAGAAAACCGGCGTCGATCTGTTAGAGGGTGCATTACTGCCATATATCGATAGCTTACTGCATTGGAATAACCTGGTTGTCGAGACCTGCAAGAGAAGGGGGGAAAAATAAAGTAATCGAATTAAATGCAAATGCCAAAGATAATCCCAAGGAAGCATGGCTGATAATCGAGGACATTCCCATGAAGGGTGCACCAGAACATAACAAGTACGGAGAAGAGGCTACCACGGGCGGATAGGTGCAGACCGTCTCGAGGTGGAGAGCGAGTTCCCGTCGTTAAAGGACGCCAGGGGAGGTGGATTCCGAGGCGACAATGAGAGTGGTGAATTTTCCTCCACTGAACTAACGCTCCCCGCACCGTGAGAAGTGCGTCGTGCAGCTGAGCTTAGTTCCGTTCCAGGGGAAATACACCTCTGTGCGGCAATCAGCTCTCGCTCCCTGTTTCCATTATCAACATTGTATCCGTTGACATAGGAGGTATGGTTCTTCTCATGGTAACTTCTTTGCTCAGGAACAGCCGAAGTTTTGCAGCCACCTCCGCTGTCACTGCCATAGATACTCTGGCTGGGCCAAGAGTTTGGCGTTGCCGTCGGGTACGAATGTGTGGTCCTGAATTCGTGTTGGACGGGATCAGAAATACTCGATTACAACGATCCAGAGGGTTGCTGCGTACCTGGAAACAGCTGTGCACGAAGAACTTGATCGTTGTCTCGGCCAGTAGGTGTTTTCGTCGACATCTATCTTCCGATCGTCATCCACTTTGAGCCTTTCCAAGACCGCTGCAGAATCTTGTGATGATACCCCACGGAGGTCCTCCAGTGCCGATATTGGGGGTAGCGCATACGGAGTATAGCTGACGGTCCGGGGAGGGGCTAGGGGCTGTATAGGCGCTAGCTTGATCTGATCACCAAAGAGTTTGTTGCTTGCACCACTCAAATCTGAGTGTTCGTGCAGTGCAACAGAAGATACCGAACCGGATGCGGATGTAGCGGACAACTTTCGCCCGGCTATCTGCGGGCCCGGATAAGGGGAATATCGAATTGATCGCTCACGAACAAGGGGTGAACTCGACGAAGAAGAGGAGGTGATATAGCCTCGCTGGTGAGGCGGGCTCATCCGGAGTCCGTCGCTGTGATGAGGTAAGCGATGAGATGGAAATGCATAGCCGTCGGTATGTGAAGGCGGTGCATGTAGGTCTGATGAAGAATGGAGTGTGGCAGAACTGAGATGGAGGCTGCCCGGACCGGGGCTCGACCAAGATGACAGGGTTGATGACTGTGGACCGCTTGGAGCTGAGGCAGTCAGCTGATTAGTCCGACGTGGCCGTCGGCGTCCTGTGGCGGATGAAACGATCTGACCATAGCCCGCTTGGTCTGGTGTGAGGCATGTGCTTGGAAATGTGGGGCTGAGCACGCGCCGACGTAAGCCGGGAAAAGAAGCTGAGAACAAACGAGTGGCTCACCCAAAAAGTGGGATTAGATCGTCACGTATGGGCCATGCAACTCTGGGTAATAATATTATATCTAAATAAGACCACAGACTTGGATAGTGTAGAAAGTGACCCACCGCCGTGAGAGGCGAAGTGCGACCTGGGAAAGGTTTAGAACAGGGAGGCGGCAAAAGGGAGGTCCTTGGCCCACACTCACCTCATACGGCATCCAAGTGCCCTGAATTTTCAGATAGCCGCCCCGCACCCGACGGATGACCGATGCCAAGTCAGGTTGGGAGTCGATCATCTTGACAATATCGGCTGCAGGACGTGAGCAACCAAGCACCCAATGAGCTTAACAAGCTAGCTGACCTTTGGAATTGCCGAGGGCTTGATCCAGAGATGTGAGGAAGGCAAGTGCCGACGATCAGAAGGTAAACCGCACCTTTCCAGATGCCGGTCCAGAGAATGTACCCGTCGTCGATATCCATCATAATCCACTGTCCATTGAGTGGATACTCGTATACAGGACTGCGTGGACGTGAGGAGCGAAGAAAAGGAGCCCGGGGATGGACTGACATATAGCCTCTGGGATCATTGCTGGTGATATAGCGGCCTTTCGTTACCTGGTGTTTCGAGCTTGCGTAGGGACGGAAACGAGGGCCGGTCGAAGATGGTGGATGAGAAGAGGCCATGGGGTCCTTTGGAAGCGCCGGATGAGGTTAGCCCAGAGAACATGTGGCAAAGACACGACGCACACGCAAGAGAGCGGAGGCCATGGCAGACGAGAAGGACGGGATAGACGGCGGTGGGGAGGGGAAGGGGAAG
>JADGIP010000848.1:0-10850 GCA_016618355.2 Astraeus odoratus | reverse complement strand
TACGGCAAGCCGCCTATCATTCCTAATGCGGACTATGTAGCGTGCCACTCCGAAACATGGTGGCAATCATCACAATACAATCTAAGGGGTTTCGATATCCAGACGTGCATATATAATATGGAGTTAAGATTAATGTGCGAGTTCTTCGCGCAGATCTACAGTGATCCAAGTCATCCATTGGGACTGAATAAGGTTGGTAACGTAGACCAATGTATCCCTTCACCGCCTGTACTGTCTTACTAACGATGTACTCTGGTTTCCCAGGGTGCTAATTTCACGCAGATCGCGAGTAAGACGGATGATGCCCTCCGTCGTCTTGGAGAGCGATGGTTCCCCTACCTGGATGAGTTTGATAGGGAGAGCTCAGATTCCGTCTTCCGATCTGAGCTGCTCAAAATGTCATCCGCGTATCAGAGGCTTGTTGCACTTTCGGCTGGCCTCAAGTACGCGAAGCAAGATGAGCTGGATGAGAATTCGTTTCTGAAGCGGGTGAGTTTCTTATACTAGTGCGACTTAGAATCTGATGGCTTTACGTGGCAACGTCTGGTATTCTGATGTGTTGCAGTGTCTGGAGGCTGCATCTGATGTCGTGAACGCATTCGTTCGTCGGTTGTTTGTGACCCCCGAGCAGAGTGAGCTTATTTTTCTGTGTTTATCTTGACTCTGTGCTGATACTTGTCTGTAGAGGTTTACCTGCGGCATGCGCCTGAGGGACAGTTCGTTTTTGTCACGTTCGCAGGAGCATTCCTGGTCAAAGTAGGCAAATATTTCTTAATTCGTGTATAATATAACATTTTGATTATCCAACCAGCTTCTCCAGCCGAAATATGCCCATTATTTCCCTGCAGAGCGGCGCAAGGAGATACGTAGCCTTGTTCAGGAGGCCGTGGACCTCCTTGGCTCAGCGGAAGTCGCCATCGATGAAAAGCATGCCCCGAAGTTATATTCCCGGTTCCTGGCCAGCCTGCTGGCGAATATGGCGACCGATGCGCCGGCACGTACCAGTAATAGCAACGGCATTAGCGCGGGCATGAGTGCAAGTGTAAGCAAGAAGCCGAGCACCAGAGCTAGAGGTAAGATAAAGGAATATCCCATGTTGAGCACGCCTCAGCCTCAAGGACCTGGTGCAAACCAACTATCGAGCTCAAGCCCGAGTTTCGCTACGGTGTCAAGGTGGAGTCCCACCTTCAACTCGAGCCTCAGGTCGTTGGCGTCAACTACGATGCTGGCAAGCGGCTCTGCTTCCTCTCCGACAAGCACTCGACATTCTCAGTCGCCTTCACCGCCCCTGAGCTCACCTCCGAAAGGCTTGTTAAACGTCATCCCTCCACAGCAACAGCAAGGCCATCAAAACATGCCCTCGTCTTCTATTACCTCGACGTCCACCTTAGCTGAAGGGAGTGGCAATAGTGCAAGGGGCAATTCGATCACTTCATCAGACCTCTTCCAAGCACCTATGGTCATCGACGCAGATTTATTAGAATCGATGCAGTTCATGACTGATCCGGCGTGGCAGGATACCACTGTTCCAGGTGAGTTGAGCTTGCGGTAGGGAGACCATTTTACTGACATGTTTCTTTCCGTGCTTCCCTTCCCCTCCACCCCTGCCCTTTACCCGCTTCATTTCTTATTTTGCCCTTTCCCTCGTCCAGGGTTCGGCTGGATGGTGAATCAATTCGATACCGGTTCAACAACTGACTACAGCGCGTTGTTCGGATCAACGCAATATGACTCCACCCTATATTGAAATGCCATATGGCGCGGACACACTTACGCCCCTGGCGACGTCTGTTCCTGGTTCACTGCCACTACTTAACACGCGTTGACTACGCAGTGTCTACACGTTTTCTTGTTGTATCCAGTATGGTTATCTCCCTTTGTTCTGTGTGTTGTCCACATGCTATATCATCAGTGCTTGCCCAGGCTATCGATGTACCTTACAATAATCGTCTTGTTCGAGACTATGTATCACTTATCAGTGATTTTGACCCCCTTCCGAGAGTTGCGCACACCATAGAAATAATATAAGTGAGGCACAAAGAATGTACAATTATTCAACAGATTAATGTTCGTACTGGAGCTGAGAATAATTATTACAGGTAAGTAGACTGGCAACAATACGTTTAGACTTAATGTCTACCCATGCCTCTACAGTCTGGCGTTCTTGGGCATCGCCCTGATAGCTTGCCGGACACCTAGATCCGCCAATACATCTTCCGCTGCAAAAGTGTGTTAATCCCAAGAATGATGATACATAAAGGGCAACTTCTTACCTCCTCCAAGCAGAGAATCGAACGTAACAGTGCGATAATACTGTGGACAGTGATCAGCGTTACCACGGGGAGGGGAAAAGATAAGGGAAGGGACCCACATGTTCAACGAATTTGCCCATACCCGTTTTGGTGATGCCGCGGCCACCGAAGATCTGCACAGCGTCCCGGGCGGTATCTTGTGCACATCGTGTGCTATAGCTCTTCAAGAATGCTATCTGGCTTTATCACGTGTTAAAATGCCAGTTGAGCCGGGAAGCTGATGACACTTGCCCCGCTAGTTTCTGCGCCTGCTGCTTGTATGTCTGGTGGAACGGGTCTTGTCAGGACTATGTATTCAGGCTAATAACGATCCATCGACCTACCATGTGCGTCATTTGGTATGTGATGTTCTCCAACCAGCTCTGTACACTTTCCGCCCGTTCGACCATGGCTGCAATCTTGGAACGAATAACAGGCTGCGAGATGAGAGGCTTGCCGAAGGCCGTACGCTGCGTGGCCCATCTGGGGAAAGATCAGGAATCAGGCGGATACCAAAGGATAACAATCGACAAGAGACAAACTTCAAGCATTCTTCGACCATCGAGCGCTGACTCCTTGCTGAGCTGCAGCACATCACCCATCGCTCATGGTTGAAATTACTTTGCAGCTTATCAGCATGGTTTACTCATACGGCCAGTATGACCGCTTTACCTAAGGATGACGAATATACCACCACCAACCTCTCCGAGTGTGTTACCAACTGGCACCCGGACATTATCGAAAGTGATATACGCTGTTCCCGCAGTCGTCGAATAACTCGTCTTCAATTGACGTGTTTCAACTCCGGGTCCACGTTCAACCAGGATAACAGTGAGGCCGTCCTGCCAGAATCAGGTCAATAGCCTGACTAAGCGCTGTTAGAAATGATTACCTCCGTCTTGCATCCAACCGTGAAGCTGGCAGTGCATCAGATCCGTTGACAAAGTCATCTGGGGTGAGTAACACACTTACTAATCAGCAAACCTGAGGACGGGGGCCGCATGAGCTGCTGTTAGGAAGCCGAAGGACATACTTACGTAGCATTCGTGATCCACTTCTTTGTTCCATTAATAATCCATTCTTTACCATCCTCGCTCAGTACAGCTGTCGTCTGGAGACCCATGACGTCGCTCCCTGCCGCTGCCTCAGAAATGGCAAGGCAAATAAATTTCTTTCCGGAAAGAATATCTGGTACAATTCTGGCCTGAAGTTCTGGAGACCCAAAGTTGAGCACCGGCGGGAGGCCAATGACTTTGCCACCGAGTAAACCTGGAGGCCCTATGTGAGTCTACGAACGGGCACCGCAGAGTTTGAATCACCATCTCCGTAACCTCGTGCTCCACATCTCACGAGCTCCTGCGTGATAATCAACTGTGGTGTAGTCAGCAACCCTGGTAAGTATTGTTGGTGACCACTGATGCTGACCTCATGGAAATAATCAAACTAGAGCCGATGCAACTGAGTATATGGTCGGACTGCAAGATTATAATTACGCAACAAACCTCTTCAGGTTTAACGATACCACCCATTAGCACCCGACCTTTCAGGTGCTTTCCAGGACCGAGACGCATAGCATGCAAGTTCATGTCTCTAGCAGTATTCTTTAGATTTTGTGAGTTCTCGTAGTAGAATTGACTCACGCCATCTTATCGAAGACAGGTTGACTTGGTCGTTTTCCGTCCTCTTCCCGGGCCTCCATGATCTACGTGAGAGCAAGCCAAGAAGTGGAGTGCTGAAACCATACCTGAGCATCAGGGTAAATTACTTCATCCACGAAACGTCTAACGGCTTTCTGGAAGACTCTGTGGTTCTGAAAGGATGATTTAAAGTTAGCATGTGCGTAGACGTTACACCTTCTATCACGGACCTCCGAGTAGTATGGACTATAATATCCAGAAGAGAGCCAGGTGGGTTCAGCGTAGGGGACAGTGCTGAGTTCTCCGACTATACGATCGAACATGACACTCTTCTGCCCCTTGATTGTACCGATCTGGAGCCGCTTATACTGTGGGCGTTCCAAGACTTCATGCCGATGGAGTCCATAGAATTGACTGGTAACATCCTGGCCAGCTGTTATTTACGTGCACATCGGTGTGAATAATCCTGTGTCTCAGTCCTGGACCACGCACCGACATCCTCCTGTACAAGCACCGAGATGCCTCCTGGGTGTAGGTCCTTGAATCGCGACACGTCATACACCTTTGCGTCGATTACGACCCACTACAAGCGACATCGTAAATTCCCGAAGCTTTCCGTCCACGATTGACATACCAAATCATCGGGCTTGTTGTGCTGCAGAGATGAAACACGAATGAACCATGACCTCATAGGGAAGAAGCGCAGCACTCACTTGGGCGACTTCCTCGAGGGTGAATTCTTTCAGTTGCTTTGTGGCCATTTTTGCAGAAGCGGATCCTACGGAAGAAGAAGGTCGAGCTGATGGTAACAAGAGTGTTGTCGCTATTTAAACCAAAGCGCGACCCTCATAAGATCGTGTCCGGCCATTGCATGTGAAATCCCCCCCTTGACACTGGCTGAGCCGGAAGAGTCACGTGACACCGTCCCACTGTCGTACCCGATGCTCCTTTTTTGGACAACTTTGCCATTGGCTACTTCGAAACAATTAGCACTAGAGCGCCGAAGTATCTAGGATTTTGTGCAGGCATCAGCACCCGGTCGACTACGTACAGGTCGGCCTTCTGTGACCTCCGCTAGCTGCCAACCAGGTTTCTTATTCAGGAGAGGCTTGTTCAGACTCAAGTCGTCGTCACGCCATCTTGACGTCCTTGTCCACAACTGCAGTGTCAGTGATTCTATGTTGTCTTCGCTGCCTTTTATTCCCTCAGCTCATCTGAGCTGCAGCGCCATAGATTGCTATGAACCCAACCTCCCGCTTCAGTGAGGCTTCCCAAAGAGAGGTGGTCGAGCTCACTACGCAGATCGATGCATTAAAAGTCCAGAGGCAGGAGCTTACTACCAAGGCATCCAAACTCGATGATGCCATTCGCTCCCTGCAAAGCCGCGTCGCCCAGATCAAGAACGAAACAGCCCCGATATCCCTGCTGCCGTCGGACGTCCTTGAGATCATCTTCGAGGAGAGCCGGCGTGTGCTCTTCACATGGCTCGGTGTTCGCAGACCCCTCCCCATCGAGGTCCAACTCTCTCACGTCTGCAAGAGATGGCGCCAAGTTGCACTGAGCACACCGTCCTTGTGGAACACTCTCCGGGTCCCAATCCTTCACCGAGAGAATGCCATCAGAGCTTACCTGCAGCGATGCAATCAATGTCCTCTCAATATCCATCTGGGGCCCAAATTCTTTGATCCTCGGATTGTGGAAGTCATATCGTCAGTGCTGATTCCGCGCATCGGGCAGTTCCGGGAACTGGTTATAGACACTGAAGACCGCCAAGAGTTGTATGCCTTACTTGCTCTCTTCACGCATGTGGCCGCTCCTTCTCTGCAGAGGTTGAAGATTACTAGCAACGACCCTATTCGTGGACAGGGATCTTATACCCCAATACAAATATTCAAGCAGGGGGCACCGCGACTCGCGGACGTGCGCCTCAGTGCTATTCCCATTACCTTGCCTCGAGCACCTTTGTCTGTAATCCACCTGGACCCACTTCCTGGACCAGGCATTCCTATTTCTCGCAGTCATTTACTCAGTATAATTACCCCTGTCGTCGCGTCGCTCACGGTTCTTCATCTGAAAGGATTTGTGAGTGGATTCCATGAAGAGCCCGGAAGTGCACCTGTCGTGCTTCCTGCCCTTCAGGAATTGATGGTCCACGGAAATGCCTTGATCCACGGCTTCAACGTTTTCCGCAACATCTCCGCTCCATCATTACGATTTTTCCGACTATATGGCGTCAAACGGCAGGCTCTGTCCTCTATACACAGGTTTATGACTCGTACCAGTCCAGATCAGTTCCATGATTTACGCTCTCTTCAATACATAGAGTGTAGCATGGATGACGATCTCGACATTTATCTCCCCAATGCCACCTCCGCACTCACCCATCTCTCGATGACGCTAGGCAGTCACGTGCATCTAATGCGACTCCTCCTAAATAGTGATAAACAGGCAGCGTTGCATGGAACATCGCCTTTATGGCCTCACTTACGTACTCTGTCCTTCCGTCTTTCTTCGCCCTGGCCACGAGATAGAGATGACGCAGAATCTGACGAAGAAGATGAACTTCCTCCCACTATCGCCCTGCTTCTTGATGTCATACAACTTCGGAGAACAGTTGGGAGCGGTTTGGAACTCCTGCGGCTAGAAGGGCCTCACGCGAGGGCATTCCACAGCGAACTTGCCCAGGCACTGATCAAGTCGCAGCTGCATGTGAACATGGAGGTAGTTCCAGGACAGGACTTCGACGTGCGATCTGCCACACCTGAAGGTGATTGGGCTTATGCCGGACATTTCTATGGATCACAGTACCGCTCCTACATCTTTCGTCGGCTGCAGGCTGGACCTCATGGACCCAATCTCCATTGGGGATCGGTACCGCGAGGCCCTGGACCCACCCTTTCCCCATAGACAGTTGTAGTAGCTGCTCGGTGTAGTATATGTATTTCGGGACTCGGAGGATTTTTCGCTTTCATGTTCTGTCGTTAGTAATCATGTCGACCCTTTGATGGAAATTCATTTCCTCGCGACTATGACGTTGGGTACAGTGGCTTTTTATTTAACTTGCGCTTAGGCCCGTCAATCATGTACGTGGTGGAATGACAGTGCTCCGAGAAATGTTAGCGCAGGCACTCAACTGACTTCGGCTAACTAAAATGGCAGAATTTGGACCTTTAGCACTGCCACGGAGTGCTTAGATAATTAGATGAGCCTTCCGATTTGGTTCCGATGGTGGGTTAACCGAGTTTCGGGGTGGCCGGCGAGGGGGGAACGAGACATCATAAAGTTTAACACTGCTGTAGTAATGACACTGCTTAGTCGTCCGTCCCAACCACTGCCGGGCCCGACTGGGCTGACAAAAACCAAGGCGGCCTATTATTCACCAGTTGTTCGCCGACATTAATACATCACATTGACCTCACCTTCACCAGAGCTTCCCAACGGGGTAGGTTCTGTTCTTTCTGTCATATTACAGACATGCTTCTCCGTGCTTAAAACGTGTTATCAGCGTGTCTCCACCATCCCAGTTTACCCTTTAACCCGTGAGCCTTCTCTGCCAGACCCAACATCGACGACATTACTGTACGCCCGGCAGCTCTCCAATATCTGCGCGACCACTATCGCTCACTTAGCTCCCTTTAGAGCGTCATGGCTTTGGCGTATCTCAGCATTCCTCCCTCGGAAAACACACAGGATGAGCTTGCGCAGCTCACTACACAGATCAGTGCTCTGCAATCATCCCATGATGAATTGGCTCGCGTCATGAAGAACCTTCGAGTCCGCGCTGCGCGCATTCAAAATTCCAGAGCTGCCGTCTCACGACTTCCCTCCGACGTATTGGCTTTGATCTTCGAGGAATGTCGTCAGACGAATCCTCAGTGGACCGGCGTCCTTTGCCTTCTAGGACAGTTGCCTATGGAGGTGCGCTTGTCCCATGTCTCAAGCCAATGGCGGGATGTTGCCCTCTCTACCCCACGCCTCTGGTCGTCCATCCGCTTCCCGTTCGAACATAGAGAAGACTCGTTAGTCGAATACCTGGAACGTTCTCGGGGCAGTCTCCTCGACGTTTACTTAGGGCCATGGGCGAAATACCCGAATCTAGAGCGGACTCTGACTACTGTGCTCATGCCACACGTTGGTCGCTTCCGACAGCTCGTCCTAGAGGCCGTTTCACGTGAAACGCTCAACACGTTGCTGAGCGCGTTCCAGGACCAGTCGGCTCCCGCGTTACGGAGACTGAGGGTCATGTGCAGGGGTACTATCGTCACTCCTGGACCAATGACCGGAGCTTCTATATTTAGCAAGGGCGCTCCATTGCTCACGGATGTTCGTCTCGACAATATCCCGGTCATCGTGCCGAGTGCGGGAATCACATTACTGTCCTTCTCTGCATATCCAGGGCCCCAGTTTCCCATGTCAAGAGAAGGGTTTTATCGCACATTAGTAGCATGCCCGTTACTCACCACACTCCACCTCCGTGGCTTCATCGAACTTGGCAGTCAGACACCGGTTTATCCCGTACCCCTTCCCCAGTTACGCGAGCTGGTGGTGAACGGACGCGTGCTTGGAAACGGCCTTCGCCTCTTCGATCTCATCTCTACGCCCAACCTGGAAGTTCTGATCTTGGAGGACGTAAAAGCCCATGCCCTTGCTTGGATCCATCGGTACATAGCATGTTCATACCCACATGCATTTCAGGCGCTGCGCACAATCCGATATATCCGGTGCGATTTCGGAGGAGCAGATATGGATGTCCACTTCCTCCGCGCTACGCCGTCCGTCTCGGAACTCGTACTTTCTGTTGACAAACACATGCGCCTTATTCGCTTGCTTAATAATAGCGATAAGCAAGCTGCAGTGTGCGGTTGCTCACCTATGTGGCCCAACCTGCGCACAATCACACTCCATACCCAGGGATACGCCGGGAGCGTCACTGTCGGTACAGGCGTGCCACTGAACGAGCCCTCCCTTACGATGGCTCTCTTGCAGGACTTCATTGCTTGTCGGAACATGCTTGGAAGGCCGTTGGAGACCCTTCTCTTTAAAGGTCACAATGCTACTCCATTCAATAACGAATTTTTATGGGGTCTAAACCAAATGAAGCAGTTTGTGCCCACGGAAGTGGATCCGTGGCCAATGCCTGGTATCCTGGCTGATAGTGGATATACCTTTGACTGGGCTGCCACTGCAGAAGCGTACAGCACACAGTTGCGGCAATTCCTCTCTCAAGTTTCTGCTGTACGTCAGCAGATGGTTCCAGTCCTGCCGCCCAACTTCAATATTCAACATTTACGGCGTCGGATCGGGGTTCCGACATGAGTTTCTAAGCAAGAATTTTTACATCTCATAGAGGCTAGTTCTCGCAAGACACTTGTGGTTTTACTGGGGAGTTATCATTTGTTGACTCACATATAATATGGTCGTCTGACTCGACAATACAATCACATTGGAACTTAGACACTTAAATTTTAATTTACGTCCGCAGATACATTTGGGTTCTGCCATACCCTTCATTCTACATGCATATGTCATAATTTGGACCTGCTTATGGTAATATAACTGTCATTTCCGAATGCCCCATCCAAAGTGAGTTTTTCAATTTCATCCCGTGACAGACCCACTTCGATTAGGACTTGCATGGTGTGCGTGCCTGGCTCGAGGGTGCTGCCCAGCTGGACCCCTTCCTGAGGTAATGGCGGAGTTCTGCTCAGGTGTGGGTGTGGAGCCGGGCAGAGTGACCCCGAGGGGCCAACTTGCGAGGCTTCCTCGGGAGTGAGCACAGGCATCGCACATGCATCCGATCCTAATCAATAAGCAATCGAAGAAGAGAATCACTCCAAACCACTTCTCGAGTTGAAGAGACATTAGTAGCTTACCGTGGAATATGCTCGCCCAAAAGTCCCGCGGCATCCTTCTGAAACCATCCTCGAGGTATCCGCGCAGTTTCGGCCAGTCTTTCTTACGAGACTGTGTCTTATGCGTAGGGATCCACTCGGATTTTACCCCGCTCGCTTGCAGAGCTGTGTTGAATCTTTCGATGAAGATCGCGAAGAACTCCGGCTCCAGGCACGCCACCGATATCCATTGTCCATCGGAACATGTGTAGATGTCATAAAATGGTGCTCCTCCGTCGTATAGGTTTGTACCCCGGGGCCCACCGAGTATAGATGATGTGCTCGCCACGTGGTGGAGCAATGGGTACGACGAAACATAACGTGTACCAGCTACCTACGTGAAGATCCAGATATACTGCAACCGTAGGTGAGAAAACTGACCAGATTAACATCTACAACTTGTCCACGACCACTTTTCGTGCGTTCAACAACTGCTAACAGGATACCTGTGGCACACATGAGGCCGCCACCAGCGAAATCAGCCAAAATGGCTCCCGCAGGTTTCTCAGGGCTTCCTGGAAGCATCTAGATTGGGGTACTCAGGTTGGAAGCAGGATACAAGCAAACAGCTCATCCTACAGAAAGCACGCCACTCGTGGCTAGATAACTAAGTTCGTGACCTTCAAAAGAAGTCTTCAGCTGAGTTCGACCCTCCGGATCGGATCGACATACCAGCCATAAACTTATATGGACCTGTGACATATTTGTCCATTAATCATGTCTGGTGGGTACTTATGGGTATACATACTATCGGGTGGGAAACTAAAAATAGACATATTGTGAATGGGAATAGTTATATGTCAGATCACTTACCCTGCAATCCTTGCATAAATCAGCCTATCGTTCAGGCCTTTCTTCCCATCATTGTCATAGAAGAGATCAGGCCCGAGTCCCATTCTCTCCATGGTGCCTGGTCTGAAGGAATCGATTACCACGTCAGAACGGGCAATGAGCCGCCTTGCTACAGCAATCCCTGAAGGGTTCTTGAGGTCTAGCGCAATGGAGCGCTTCCCAGCACAGAGAACATCTGT
>JADGIP010000847.1:0-10852 GCA_016618355.2 Astraeus odoratus | reverse complement strand
CTTCTATTGATCATGACAACTATTTGTAACGTGGAGACCAAATAAGCCATGATTCACGTCATAGATCGAAAGATTGTGATGAATTAGAGATCTAGAAAACTCTCGGTAAAGCTTACCCCGCAGTGTTCACTATTTAGGCTACGGCCTACCGCTCACTTGTCGATCGATGATATGATTTGGCATTTCAGGGGTGGCAAAACATCGCAGTTCTTGAGCAGACACAATTTCCCATGCTGCAGCACATGCGATTGAGTGGGCGAGTGACCATTAGTTCAGAGAGAAGACCCTCTGTACCTGCAGTATATTTCTTAATTCGAGAAACTACTTGAACTCTCTCATGCATTCACTGGCTTAATTTGGAGTCCGGCCTCCCTCCCTCAGACACGCCCACTCGACGTTATTCATCCTTTTCAATGTCCTATCCTAATTGCGCACTTCCCGCTTTCTAACTTCTTGGGTATTGTAGCCACTGTGTCTGCCGCTGTGATAAACACCTGCAGGCTCCTTCCAAGAGATGAGTTGGCCTCTGAATAAGATGGTTGTACAGTTGTGTTTTGTATGGACGTCACCCTGGTAGTAACAAGCCCCTAGTGTGCATCGATTACAAAAGCCTAGATAGGGGCGTCCTTATTACCCACCTATCCAGTGATGTGGATCCAGAGCACATCATTTTTAATGATCCGGCTGCTTGGAAAACTTCAAGCTTGTGTCAGTTTAGGGTACGGTGGGCAATCACATATCAGTCTGTAATAATGACGTGCTGAAGAAGTTTCAGGGCATTCATCGAGAACGTCAGCAAAGTCGAGAGGCTCTTCACGCCGAGTCGAAGGAGCCGAAAACCCCTCGGCCGCCTGCCGACAGTCTTCTGAGGGCAGGTAGACCTGACGTCGCGTGTTCACTGCGTTCCTCACGCACGAAATAGATCAGTAGATGCTGGTAGATCAGGGCCGAAATTCGAGGATATGCTTGTACGCGACCCGACGAAAAGACTGGCAAGTACTTGGACGCCTAGTGACGTCTGAAGAAGATAGATGGGAAGTATGTGACGTTCTCTGCGAAGGAGTTGCTTGCTATGCAAGATCTAAAGCACGTCCCATGTCCCGAAGAAGTCTCGATGGCATGCACGTCCACTTTCCATACGCTGACCTACCAAAGAAACGACAAACTCCGGCTCCAACCGGAAAGTCATTTCTGGATCAAAGAGACCCCTTATTCACTGAGGCACACGCTCGGAGGGGACCAAAGTAAGGGGAAAGGGGACGCACGAGCAATGCCCAGTTCGCTTGACTATCACGCTAGCGCAGTCCTGAGAACGGCACTATGTATGACACATATACCATCCCAAAATCCCATTACACCGCCCTCTTGGATCCAACTTGAAGACCCGGATCCGATTTCTCGTTCGTTTCTTCTGTCTCTACGCGGGACGTGATTGTCACCGATGCGGAAGAACTTGTTGACCGTATTAGGCTTTGCATTGGGAGAGGTGTCTTCCCATCAGAGCCTGGTCAAGAAAGGTCAGCCTGTCAGGGTCAATTTCAGGGTTATTTCCACTTCCGGGAATCTACTCACCTCAGTCTTTGTCCCCATGTAAGGCTGATCCTTAACGTGGCCGATTTTAGCGAAAACCCAGATCGGCCCTTGGAAGGGATGGGTTCAATGTTAGGGATCATGCTTTTACAGCTGACATGCGCAATACTCCGAACCGACGCTACATTTAAACTTGTGTTTGTTTCTCGTGTGTAAGAAGGTTCTTCGTTCTTCTCGTTTTGTCTGCTTCGATCGTGACAAATGAGCATCCGTTGTGTACGAGCAATGATGTCGAGTTTGTTGTACTGTCTGTATCGTCGGACGTGTTATATCTGAATGTTTGTCTAGCGCAGATTGCCCAGTTGAAGTCACAGCGTTGAAGGGTCTCTTTTCCGAGTAACGGGTGATAGCCCAGCTTTTTTCCAGTCGGTAGTGGTCAATTGCTGTTAAAACCATCATTAGCAAGTGGCGTTAGGCACCATGTAGTAATTGCAGTCTTGCAACATCGGTTTCCGCCCAGTGTTCTATCGTTGGTGATGCCTTATAATGACGAGTTGGTATCCGCTAAAGTTGAAGCCAGCTGCAAACTGTGGCGGAGATAGGTCCGTGGAAACATTTTCCAGGTCTTAAATCTATCAGCCTTGCTTCCCTTAGACACCCTTAAGCGGACGGAAGAGTTGTCGGAAAACCGTCGTTTTGTATCCCTTTGGTTGGACCATGCAAGCAATACTGGAGTAGAGTCAACATGCCAAATTGGGCTGCATCCGATTGTTTCTCTGAATAGTGTCAAACCCTTGGGTCACCCGGAACCGAAGGGCCCCCTCGACGGGTGCTACTTACAATCTAGCAGGTAGTCCACCCGTCTTTGCAGATACGGACTACACTACCGTCATTTCAGTCGCAGGTGGATTTCTATGCTTCACATAACTTGCCATTGCTTTCGTCACTGTGGTATTGATTGCAGGTTCAGCCTTTGCAGATTCCCATTTATTCTTGTAAGTCCCTTTAACCACCGATCTGTATCCGTTCATACTAACCCAACAATGTGGTATCCCGGCTGTCTAGCCGGTGGTGCGATTTGTGACCTATGTACAGTCTTAGCTACGCTTGGCATCATCACGTGGACCGGGATAGGGAAAACATCTCCTGAGTCGAAGAAAAAGCACCACCAATGGTCATTGAGTTGTCATGTCGTAAGTTGGGGCTCGCATATCACTGACCGTAACTCTGCTGGTTGGGCGTTCCGTGGCAAGAGATAGTCGCATATGTAGTATACTGTCAATCGCTTGTATAGATGCTAATAGAGCGACCATCTTCATTTCGGGGTGCCCATTACCCATGGCAATACGAGGAGGATATCATGAAGTAAAATCGCGGCTAACAGTTTTGTCCCTATCAATGAATAGCTGCATACTAGACGAGTATAGGCATACTGAGTGGCGTCCTTGTCTCCCTCAACCTCCGCTGCACCCGGTTGTACATCCACTATCCTATATTCAGGCATTCAGGACCAGGAGTACCATCGCCTCTGAAAAAGATTATTAACTGTTTCATTTTGTGCAACTTGGTCATCATGTATAATGGTAAAGTCCGGTATCGCGCGAAAGGTCGATTTCTGCCAGCCGGTCTAGCCCACCTTCGCAATGATGGGGACGGTCCTTATCTTCGCAGAGGAGCGACAGCCTCCATGTGGAGCAATCAGCTCGGCTCCCCTACTGTGCTGCTACTCGTCTTATCTCTAGGATCACTGGGGCCAACCCCTGAGGCACTCTATTAATGCATCAAGGGCCGTCCTAGGGCTTTTTATGACAATGAATGGATGCTGGGATATAGCCACACAGGCACTGAAGTCTAATTTGGTACTAGTTCAGAATTTTATTCGCTGCATGGGCTGTCACACGGCTTGCCAGCCGGGACAGGGGCAACACATCTGTAGACCCTTCCTTCGTAACCGAATAGTGGGAAACAGATCATACGTTTTTCCCAGTTCCACCAGCACAGCGACCATCCCTACTCTCGGAAGGTCGCGTTGCAGGTGACGATGATCGGTAATATCATGCTTCAGCATTACTTGTATCAGCAAGATCCGGCAATAAATACGTAACTGTGATGAAGGCATTGAAATGAGCGTTAATCGTGCACTAGCAATTCTTTCTTTTCAAGGGAAAATGCAGACACGCGATCATGATATAAACCTGTTGGACGACCGTTCGAAATGCGGGTCCAGTTTGCACGCGCTACGTCAAATGCGTTCGTACTACCTTGTCTTGTCCACTCTCGCTCTCCTCCCATTCACTGCAGGTAGCCCTGCGGCCCCTGCCAGCCGATTTTGGAGCATAGGAGTTTGTACCCCGGCTGGGAGCAGTTGCTCGTCGGTCTCAGTGTTGCGGATATGACAACAACTTAGTTGCCTGCTATCAGAATGTGCGCTATCATGTGTTATGGTGGTAATATACGTGGAAGGCTGCTGCTAACGATGGACTTACTGTTTAGGAGTGCGTACTCCTGCCACTGGATGAACCCGAATTGGAGACTTTCATCGCACCGCAAGGCCAGGAGATCCTGTAGCATATGATAGCAGATTGTCAGTGACAGTGTGCCCTGGGTCACGATGGGCATTGGAATCCTGGAAGGAACGGACGCAAGTAATACGTATGCGCCTATGATGTATTGAAACGGACGAAAGATACCACGTGTATATGACGGCTATGGAGTTTCGTGTAGATTATGGCTATCTAGTCCACCTGTACAAGTCCGTGCCCATACAGGACCACAGGTATGTACCATGCTGGCTTACCTGAGTTATCGTGTCAGTAGGTGCACTCCACCGAAGAACCTGAATTATTGTCAGCAGAATACTACCGTTTGCCGACTGGTCATATTCGTTTCATCGAATATACATAGTACAAGCGTTCAAGATCAGGCCCGTCAAATTTTCAGAACCGTCAGCGCGGGGCCAACGGTAAACCTCCCACCTTGTGATGTACTGCAATGATTCAGACAATAGTATTACTTAGGGATTGATTAGGGACCACTGAACTGACTTGCCGCAAGCCGAGATGCTCATTGTCAGGCCACATGACATATGAAGCAGAGTAGGCAAGCGAGGGTATTCGATTGGGGACCTGGGAGCATTCTATCGGTTTACGGTGGAGTACTTCTCGTCTTCCGAGGTGGCCACGTTTTCGTGTAAATAAGGACTGTGTCATTGAGTAAAAGCACAGACTGAATGAAGATTGGGTTCTTCGCACCACCTGACTTTGTAACAAAAAGCAAAATCACAACGTGTGGGGCGGTGTGGGGCGCCAAGAGTACACTGAAAATTGATGCCCCACAGTGTCCACACGACTGAATAGGGTGCCACTGTATCATTCATCTAGAATCCCCAAGGTAAGATCCAAGACACATGGTGATTAAATAACTTACACGCAAAGAACAGACAGGTGGCGACTATGTACGCCTGCCAACCGATAACAACTACCGATCCAAGTTCTTGACCAGAATTACAATTTAAAGGGTGGAAACGCTGATTCCACCTCACTCAACGATGTCGGAATACTTGCGTCAGAAAATCGTAGACTTCACGGTAGCACGTGGTTGAAGCAGCTGAGCTCAATGCCTGGGTACAACCATGAAATCGGACATCGCAATAGCCTGTACATGCGCCCGCGTAGCAATACACGTCGGCCTCGAACGAAATCAATGCCCATCCTAGAGAAAGCGTTACAACGCGCAGAATGGAGCTCCCGTCGTACACAAGTTACATACATTCTTCACTAATCTGTTCTACGAGCTGTATGTGTAGACCAGGGTGCCGTCGAAAGGGACCATATTCAAGTCAGTGCATACTAGGCTTACACTAAAGTTAGAAATATGCGCCATATGTCTATTCTCAGGGTCCATGAAGTGCGATGAAGCCATCCTCCGGTCGCGGATGTCTACGGACGTCAGGAGACATGGTCCCCATACCAACCCCTACACGAGGATTGCTGTAGAAATGTCCAGGAGGTATGCCGCCAAACGCAGGCGCCTGGGGATGTTGCGGATGGCGGGGTGAGTTATACATGTAATTTTGTGGACCTGGGGTCGATGAAGACGGGTTCCGTGAGATTCGGGGCGATTCGTGTCGGAAATCCGGTGTCTGCATGGGGGCAGCTCGGGGTGGCGCGGTTTCTTCTTCAACAGGTCGCTGTTGCTTCACGGCTTCGTGGAGCGGCGTGGAGTCATAGAACAGGTCGGAGCCAACGTCAACGTGGAACCTAAACGCGCATGTGATGTTTTAGTCCCGTACTAACGAGCGCCAAGTGCCACTGACTGTTGTGTCCCGACGTCCCACTGCGGTCCTCTCTCTGCGCGGGCAGTTAGAAGAAGGGAGTTCCATTCTGAAGCTGATTCCTGTATCATATTTAGGGGAACCTTGCACGGGGTTAAAATACTCGATAGGACTCACGATGGCTTGCGCCAGAGCTCCGGCCGGTGGATGGCCATTATGGTGGTATCGTATGCGAGACTTCTTCAAGTTGATGTTATCTTTCCGTACCACGGCGTCGACTGCTGCAGTGAGACGTGCGCCTATGCGCTGGGCGCCATGACGAGGGACCTTAACCATTATCGCTTTAGCCGGCTTCCCTCGCGCCATTATCAGCTCCCAATGTTGTGACAAGCAGGGTTGGGGTTGCAAGGTAAGTTGTCGTGACGAGGCAGTTCGCGTGCACGTGGGTGGGCGGCATCAAGATTCCATATTTGGCCTTGGAGGCAGAACGGAAGCGAAATGATCGAGCGACATGTGATAGATCCAACTGCCAAGTCACCTCGTTGACGAAACGCCTCCTCTGTACCAGGTTGACCCCCAAACACCTGTGTTTGCGCATCTTGTGTGGTAATGACTGGAATCTGCCTCCATACTGTCGGGCAGTCCATCTCCCAACATACTTTCCGTCAACTCAAATTCATCGTCCCTGGAGCCTTCGTCACTTACCTCTTCGACACTCATAGAATCTTTCTTGGGTTGCTGAATGCATCGGAAAGAAGTGACTGGGCAAGGTGATATCTTCTGTTCCCTTGTATCGTGCACGCGTAACAAGGATTTCCCAGAACGTCCGCCTTTCTTTCACTCGGTCTTGGGTCCGTCGTTGTCGGATTGTTCCTATACGTATTACTCGTGCCGTGGATACAAGGGATTGAGCCAGACGTATGTCGTACGAAATGTGTCTGCGCCACCCCACACCTCATGTTTTTCGGAATAGTACCGGTCATGGCGACAATCCCGCATTCTGTCCTCTGTTATTCCGGCGTTAACCACGGCCATTCTGGCCGGATGGTCACTGCTCTCGATCACACTCGGCAAGTGGTCAGAGCTTGGATATTTGGAAGGTACCATCGGTGGTAATTCCTGAACTCCGTCCTAGCCACATCTGTCGTCTGACGCCACTGATCAGCATCTGGCCTGTACGCGCTGACCTTCGGCTTAATCGGTCTACTTCCAGCGCCTAAGATCCGTCGACCTTGAACGATGATACCCGTCTACTTGTTTTTGTGTCCAGCCAGTTGTGATGGTATTATTGGGATATGTAATCGATGTACAGGGTTGGCTTTAGTACGACACTTCACCTCGCTGCTTTGCATTCTTGTTGGAATCGGATTAATGACCTCCATGTTTCGAATATACGCCGTTATTAGAACATAGGAAGAAGTGGGGTGATTCAAAGGCTGAGGAAATTCCGCTAGACAGGGCCTATTCCCCCTATTTCACAGCGAGAGAAACTTAGATTGTCCTCTTGATGTCAAGTCAAACTATGGTAGCATGGTATCACACAATGTATTTGCTACCATCCTCCCCTACTTGTCAACGGCACATATCCGACCTGTTAACTTAATCGTATCTCCAAGAAAGCTATTCGTTTCCTCGATGTTTCACTCAGTGCACGCATTATGCATACTATTTAGTTGAACCCCTCTGCGATATAAGTATACTACATAGAATTGCCTAATCCATTAGCATTACGTATCCTATACATAAGTGCGAGGCTTATAATTAAGTGTAAGTGGCGGTATTCATGAAAAAATTCAGTACCCCAACTTCCAAGCCGATGCCTGAGTATTTCCCTTGCGACGACTAGCTGACGCAGAGTCCCCCTGCATCTACGTACACCCAAAGTGTCCTTGTGGCTGTCAGTTCGAAGGAAATCCCGTACTTCCAGTCATTGATTCTGATCCAGAGGAAGGAGCAGCATTCGAACCGTGCATGTCTCCACGAAGACCACCGCAGGAAGAAACTGACGGGACTTGGGAAGTCACTTTCCCCTGATACAAACAAATGGCACAGAAGAGTGTAAGGAGGGGGCCTGTTCAGAGAAGGCGGCCAATGACTGATGAGCACAGACGCTTGGTCGAATTAGACAATGCTTACACCAAAGCCAAGTCTCTTGTGTAGCATTTGTAGGTCTTGGTCACTTCTCTTCTGACTACCCACCCAATACTTCGGCACCATCCATGTAAGTTACCTCTCTATTATGTCTCCACCATTACCTCCACGACAGTCCTGCTACGATTAGGGACGTTGGTGTGCTTCATTGGTCCTAGTACTGCCACGGTGGGCACGTCCCTCCCTCTTTGGTTGGTGGGTTCTCGTATGTGCACATAGCATTTGGAGTTTCAGCACAGATGATTCACGTTACTAGCAGTAAGTCTCCACAGGTTCCTTTTGACTCCACTGGAGGCAAGTCGTAGTATTTCTTCCGGGAGTTCTGCATCCAGACCTCTGATAGGTGTGAAATGCCACTAGTAGTGTGGCCAGACAATGTGGTCGTCTTCCGGAAATATACGGATGGCTTCTATGAAGAATGGAGAATGTGCAGCTTGTCCTAGGTGGACACAATCTGGTTCATCACGTCGGTGAGTGACCCGAAGCCTTATCTTGTTGACGTAATACAATGACCACAATTGGCTCTTTCTTAGTCGGTGCTGGATCCAATTACAAGAAAAATGTGAAGAAATTGCTGGGTGATTTCTGGATGATCTGGCTTGTATAGCGGGTCGGATGCAGGTTATATGTAGATGCCACTAGTCCTAAGGCGTATCATCCCATTTCTCGCACCTCCTGCATTGAATGCATGAATAAATGAGGTGCAACCATGATTTAAAATTATCATGCGGCCAAATATACCTCATGTTCTGGCACTCTCTGATAGGACTTCCAAGTGGGCGCCATATGAGCCAAGACACTTATAGGCTGCCTCGCCTCCGATGGGATTGCCTGGCTGGCCTATTCTCTCCCAAGCCATGAACACTCCGTTATTTTGGATATCTATGACCGCACTTCAGTCTCCAACCCCTCCAACATGTCAATTCTCCCCTCCAAAGTTTTGCACGTGAGTCGGGAGTCAACCTGCTATATATTGATACCAGATATACCTGATGTTCTCCCAGGTGCTCTCTATATCACACCAGATTCAACCACTAAAATCGCTCCTCCATCTGAATAATATACCTCCTGGGTTATGCGTACTAAAGAGCCCCGCTTGCTATTGCCAAGTCCGGTCCCCATCTTCACACCGGGCGTGTTGCAAGCTTTCCGTGTTCTGCTTATCCAAGGTTGGGGCGAAAGGATCCTGTACATGGTGCTGATGGTAAGATCTACTGCTTCGGGATACACGCCCATGTTACTTCTTCACTCAACACATGTTGGGCAGACTGTCGTTGTATTCCTGAATTTGCCGTGGACAGTGTACCGGTTAAAAGTATACAATTGGGAGGGCACAAGGTTTAGCGTTGATTGGGCTTGTAGTACAGCTTTTCTCGTCATCTTTGCCGCCATGGTGTGTCTACCCAAACAATGCTTATAAACTTGTATGGTCTGTGGCTCACGAAATGCATGGCAGGAGAGTCTCGATCATGGCAGTGTGCCTTCCGAACCAGTAAAGGCCCTTCCATCTCATGGACGCTATTTGTCTAGTTACGGTGACTCACACATTGATCAATCTGGAGGCACCTCTTTGCAGGAGAAAGTATGTTTTTTCATGCTGTAATAATATCTAACGCTCAGTTTGGGCCGTTCATTAATGAACAGGTCAGCCATGAGCTGCAAGAGCACGACGCCATAATAGTTGACAAAATAGCTCGCCGTTGTGGCATCAAACTTTACAATGAGGTCGATCGGGACACAACTAACTTCCACGTTGGTGGAAATGCCATTGTATGTCGGGGCACGCTGCATTCAGAAATGGCAGTAGCGGTGAAAACATTCCATATTGGATACAAGAGGAACATGGTTGGTTGCACTTTATGATGTGAACTTTGACAAAGTTTTTGAGGATGCACTTTAGAGTCACTTACGTGAAATCCATCTCTGGTCCAAACTGTGCCACAAGAACGTTCTTTCCCTGCTTGGAATAACCACTAAGTTTGAGCACGGTGTATCAATTATTTCACCGTGGATGGAGAAAGGGAATGCACATGATTACGTGCAGGATCGAGACGTCGATCCCCGCCCTTTGGTAAGCTATCGTGTTCGGTACTCGCTTTACGTAGTGGATGACACGTGTCTAGCTCACAGGCATAGCCGCAGGTCTACAATACTTGCACGATTTTGAACCCAATCCAGTATATCATGGCGATCTGAAAGGGGTACGTTCATACAGTGGGATCCCAAACCAGCTAACGACTCGGTCGATAGTTCAATGTACTCATATCTAATGACGGGGATGCACTTCTGGCCGACTTCGGTCTCTCGGTCTCTCTTAGTCCAACTTTTAATTTATACAGTAAACCTATTGGAGGAACCCTCAATTGGATGGCTCCAGAGTATTTGGAGTCGCAAGAATGTAATTTGACAGCAGAAGGGGATGTCTGGGCTTTTGGGATGACAGTATTGGCAAGACTACCGAGCTCTCATCCTGTTCGTCTTCTAAACATCCGACTAGGAGCTTTTTACAAGGGAGCCTCCGTTCCATGAGCTGAAAGCCCTCGCCAGTCTCATTGCTCAGGTTCTACAAGGTCCTCCTCCTCGCCCAACCGACGAGAAAACATGCTTTCGCATGTCAGATGAGTGGTGGAAAATATGTACTTCATGCTGGATTAGGGATCCATCTCGACGACCTCGGATGTCAGATATAAACGCGATAATCCCGAGGGAAAGTAGTTAGAAATGCATCGCATTTTATAAAAGGGACACTTATTGTCCCATGCTGATACTCAATGACATATACTGACTCCTGCTTCTGTATCCCTGCATAATTCTCGTATACTCGTCCCTACCGACGCTCCCGTAATCGCATAAATAACAAGTAGCATTAGAATGAGTTTGTTGGATAGACAGATGAAC
>JADGIP010000846.1:0-10856 GCA_016618355.2 Astraeus odoratus | reverse complement strand
ACTAATGATTTGTCTGACAAATACATCATGTGGACTTGTCATGTGACTGGAACCAAGTTCTAATTCTGGTTTCTGAAGTCAGGTTTTTTTGTGTCCAAACACAGCCTAAAGCAGAATGCTGTGTCCACCATGAAGGTTGGGGGGAGGTCTCCTGTGTAGACAACTAGGGCTGGCCATTGGGATGGGTGTAGTGGGATTGTTTGGTAGGCTTCTGCTACATCCCTTGTTTCCCCTTGACACCCAGGTGGGGGGGATAGTATAAGCATGCATGAGGTTTGGAAGATTCCCCAGGTGTAGGGGAACAGACTTTGAGTCTACTTGGGAGTTTATGGAGGCAGGTTTGTAGCTCCTGGGTACATTGGGGTAGGATAGGTTTTGTATGAGATGGAAGTGTCCTGGTTTTCCTAGCTTTGGAATAATTGACAAGGGGAGGACAATGGGCTAATGACTCCTTTTAATGCTTCACAAGTGAAAGGTCCTATGTACTGTTTCTTTCAAATCTCTTTAGCAGCAATGTCATTAAAGACAGTGTAGTGTAGTGTAATGGATGAATTGTTTTTGTTGAAAGGTGTAAATGAGTGATTTATGGTGGGTGCATGTACATGGAAACCATGTATTAGTTGAGAGACTAAGTGGGGGTATTTACTTTCAAGTCCATAGGTCTTTAGTAGCCAGTCCCATATATCTGGGTGGTAAAGGATGATAGCACTACTTTGTAGGCAATCCTGGAGCATGCTGGCAGTGGGAGCATTCATGGGCTCCATGGCTTGGGTCTCCACATCCTGAGCATTCATGGTGGTGTAACCTGCTTGGACATCCCCAGGGCTGTTGGAAATCCCAACATAGGATCTAGCCATTCTTATTGACCAAGTGTCCCTGCTAGTCTCTGGTGTAGTGAGTTGGTTCAGATCAGTCCCACAGGGAGGATTCATTGCATGGGGGGTGGTCTGGGTGTTCTTTGTACCTCTTGAGACACTTCAGGCACACTGGAGTCACCTTGAGCTGAAAGTGCTTGCAGTACTTTCTGTCATGGCTTCTACTCTGTCTTGGTGGCTTGGATCATTACCCTAGGGATTTGGATCTTCCTCTGTAGGGGGACTTAGAGCATCTTTGACATGAGCATGATTGTTTTTGGCATGGTCTAGGGCCTCTAGGGCCATGCAAGATTGGAGACCAGGAATAGAAACTCAGTCTATAGTTGTTTTGATATGAAGGTCTGCCCCAGTTTGTGCATTGGTACCTGTCATTTTGTGCTTGTTTGAGCTGTGTGATATGGCCATGAAAGGGTAGCAACAGCAGTAATCATGTGCATGGGCATGATAGTAGCAGGTGTGGGCAGCAGTATTAGACAGGTATGGAAGCTGTGCATATGCATGGGCATAAAAGGCAGCAGCAGCAAATTGCATGTAGCAGCAGCTTGGAAGGGCATAGCAATGGCAGTATGGTTGGGTGGGTATTGTGGACAGTGTTCATGGGCCAAGTATGTAACAGTGTTCATCATGTGGCAGGGTTTGTTGTGGGAGAGATTTGTGAGCAGGACTTTGAAGGATTGATTACTTAGGCTTACCTAGTCTATGCCTGCTTGTATGTCCCTTTTGTCTAACTCTTAGGATATCTTGTCTAGCAGGTCTTTGTTGACTGCCCCTATGTTGTAGGCTTGTTTCTGGACAAGCTTGTCATGCAAGTCTTGTTACACTCACAAGGCATAGAGTAGCAAAGCTCACTCTCCTTGTGGCCCTTCCTCCCATAGTGGGTGGTTGTCTAGGTTGTGGAAGAACCAGTTGGAAGCATCAACAGCCTTGTCACCTCACTTGGCATTCTCAATAGCAATGAGGAAGTGGTTCTTGGCAAACATGTATTCAATATATAATAGTTAGTGGTCTAATTTGGTGTTTTTTGATACTGCAAAGGAGTTTGCTGCTCAGACAGTTATGTTTCCCTCATGGGCCTGTATGATGGCTAGTGTCTCATCTTTGTCTGATTGGCACACAGCCCTCACTGCCTCCTATAGACTCTCCCTGGTAAAGTACCACATAGAGATGTATTTGAAAGTCTCCAGCCTCTTGAGTGCATAGTTGACAGGCCTGCTCTGAAGGGTGGAGGCTACTCATGCCATTTAATTGAATGTAATAGCCAGGTCCTCCATAGGGTCATCAGGCATTTCTGCTAGGGGGTCTAGGTGGGCTAGGGCCTGGTTAGTGGAGGCTCTGGAAGCTGGGGGTTGAGCCTCCAGCTGGGGTGCTTGGTCCTTGGGAGCCAGTGCACAGTTACCATGGAATAGCAGTCATTGGGGGCCATCTCTGAGGGGGTCAGCCATAGCATTGTCTTCTCCTGCTGGAGGGGCCCTGCCTCTCCCTTCTGCTCACCTCTAGTTGAAAGCCTTCATTACCTCCTCTCTAGAGATATGTCCTTCAGCTATTAGTAGTTCTACTAACCCTGTGAACCCTGGTGCCCTGAAATCTGGTGGTTGTGGTTCCTGTTCCATCTTCTAGTTTTAGGGCTGTTGAGTAGAGCAAAAGCCTATGTAGTGGTGATACATATTTGTATGCTTCCAAATGCATGAGATGAAGCACTGGACACTTTGGGATTGTTGGTGAGGATGGGGAAAGGAAAAGGCAACTGATGTCACAGCTACTCACACAAAGGCCTTATTCTATTGCTAGTCATATTTTCTATGTAATAGAATGCCAAGTAATTTTATAGTCATGTAATCAAAGAATTATTATTGTGGGAACATTTCCTACACTGATGGAACCTTGGAAATGTATTTCCATGTTTGTACCTTATGTTTTACTAACTATTTCTTATTTCCATGGTAGAATCACAAAAGTGAAAAAAAGTATTCTAATGGTGGACCATATTACTTGATGTATATCTCCATCATATTATCACCAATCACCCTAACCCAGAGCTTATTAGAAAGCCAAGACCAAACTCTACAAACATTCTACTAACCACCTTCCATAAATCCTGACCTCCCAAATACAACAAGCTAATCTTTTAAAAGCATGCAAACATTGGAATCCTTTTTGGAGTCACTGTATATAAGCAGAGAGGAGAAGGAGTTCTTGAAGTCCATCATCTAGCTTACAGCAGTCTGATCCTTCCTCTGTGTGATGTGACCTCACCCATATATTCCTAGTGCTACTATTGTCCTATTCTGTTTAGTGTTAGCATGAACTTCTAAAAATAGTAATATCTGACTGTGGATCAATTTTTGCATTATGGTTCCTAGGGAAGTTATATAATATACAGTGGAAGCTTACTACTTGTCACACTCTGTGTTTCTCCATGTGAGTCTCCCCCTTATAGATACCAGGGTCAGTGAATGGTTTGACTCTTCCAGATATGGCTGTGGGTGGGACCTAAGCCTGGGTTTGTGCCTCTAGGGTGGTGAGTGCTTATTGCCCATTTTGAATTTCATTGTGGGCTGCAGTAAGTTCCTGCTGCAGCTGACCAACAGTTGCCCAGAGGTTGTTCCAATCTTGCTGTGAGATGTTGGCCATTCTAGTTTTCCTCCTCCTGGACTTCTACTATGATAGCATTGGTAGTTAGTGCCATGTATTCACACCAAGAAATGGGCAGCTGGTTGTTTGGCATAGGAAGAGAGGTGTTGGTGGTAAAGGTTTGGTTGTTCCAGCCATCATCTGTGTCCTAACCAGGCTCATCAATTTCTCCTGCCCAAGCATTGAGGT
This sequence comes from Astraeus odoratus, assembly GCA_016618355.2. Lineage (NCBI taxonomy): Eukaryota > Fungi > Basidiomycota > Agaricomycetes > Boletales > Astraeaceae > Astraeus > Astraeus odoratus. The sequence continues at coordinate 7,161 of JADGIP010000846.1, read as the reverse complement.
CTTTGTTTTCTGATTCAAACTCCTAAAACCTGGCTTCCTTCTGAGTACTGGTGGTTCTGTTCTTTTGCCCAATGTGGTTGTCAGTAGAAGTGATGTAGAGGTGGTAACCAGAATAATTGACTGTGAATTCAAATAAGAGCATAGAGAGAAATTTATATGCAAGCAGGATAGTGCACAAGTAAGCAAGGAAGAGAAAGAACATTCACAAGGCACAGCAGTGAACTTGGTAGAGGTGCTGCCTTAAACATCTGGTAGTGCCTCTGAACAGTAAGGTGTTATCTGCATCCCACTGGTAGCATTTCCAAATTCCATGTAGCTCAAGACACACTAATTCTTTCTGCAACCTATGAGGGACAGGGGACTCTGGTGGTGGAGGGGTGAAGTTGTTGGGATCTAGAGTGGGGTAGTGTAAAGCAGGGATTACTTCTTCCTGCTTGAAAACAATATGGGGCTTAAGAGCTTCTTCTTTCTTTACTGGTACTAGGGTAGTTAGTAAGTGCCCAAACTGCTTGATATAAACTTGTACTTGCTAATTAGCTCAATGATCTCCTAGAGCTTGGGTTTTCTTCAGTACTTATCCTAGTACACACAATGGGTCACTAACCAAGCTCACTTGCAAAGCTAATACTTTTGGTAACTAATGACTACATGCTAGGTCCCCACAGGTGTTCTCATTCCTAAGCACTAGGCCTGTTCACTATTATGCTGCTTAACCCTTCTGAGGAAGTCTGGCATGCTATGCAGGTGATCTAGTGGAAAAGGGCTACAGATCTCTGGTCTACCTCCACAACCAAAGCAGACACTACTGGTGTATGCATAGCTCAGCCTTCTTGCCCCTTGGTAGAAGCTCTTGAATGGGAGTCACTCTGCTGACACTGGGCACAACCCCAGGTAGGTGTGGTTCAACATAGATTACTGACTAAAAGCCCTTGACACTGACATGCACAGGGACAGCACTAAATGCTGGCTATAAATGAAGTGAAGGGTGTGAAAATGAAGTCCCTTAAGCCTGAGATCTGGCTATGACAGTTCTTCTTAACTCTGAAGTCCAGGTATAGCAAAGAAGCAGTTTAGATTCAAGTTCTAGTGAGATGACCCTAAGCAATAAACCTAGGACCCCACCCAGACTCTACTAGTAGAATGGATAGAGCAGAAGAAATAGGATAGTTCTTAGAGCAAAAACCCAAAGAGAACTCAAATGAGGACTCTGGGTGCTGCATTTAGGTTTATATACTACTTTAGGTGTTTGTATGTATTGTGCTAAGGCTATGCTAGAAATGTTCTGGAAGAAACATGAGGCTTCTACTGCAGATGAGTCATAGTGATGTCATAATGATGTCATGTCCTAGGGCTAGAGGCCAGACTGCACTGCCTACTACAAGTCACATGATTGTGTGTAAGTATATCCTAAAGTATGTATGCTAATAGTAACTATGAGAGAAAATACAGGAAAAAGTAGCATCCATTACAAGTCACATGTAAGAGCCTCCCTATTGTCAGAGTTGGTACCATGTATGAGCTCAAAACTAGTGTCAGGGTGTAGTGGAAGATGCTTGATGACCTCTTGATGGCAGTTTTTTCAAGGCTTTTCTCCCAGGCAGGAATACTGCTACCCATGGAATGCAGACTGGGCCATTTACTATGCAAGATTCCATATGACTGATCTCACATGTCTGACAAAGCTGCATGAGGATGTGCTTGGCAAGCATGAAAGAGTTTTTCTTTCTTGATGGCTGCATGCTCATTTGCAATGAGCTGGTATGGGGCACTAGATAAACCAAGACAGGCTGGTCCAAGGTCCTTTGGAGGACAGCTCCTTTCCTCTGGCCTTTGTTCAATAACTGAGGAACTCTTAAGTTGTGCAGTTCTCACTTGAAAGGTCTTAGGTCAGTTGCATCATTGATGTCAAGAGAATGGAATGCCTCATATTTGTCTGGCAACTACATGCAGCACAAGTCCCATACTGTATATATTGGGAAAACTGTAGCCAAACTGCCCAATGCAAATTCAGGTGCATTCCAAATATCATGGGTGCTGATTTCATGAATCAATACTACCCAAGTGATAAGCAACTTTGGAATGCTGTAATATTGGCATTATTGAAGAAACCTACAGCACAGTCCACTATTCCTGAACTCATTCCCTCTCCTTCCCCTGTTTCCCAGTATCCTCAGCCTGAGAGAAGAAGTAGTCAGTTTTTGGGAGAAATGTGGCAATCCACCAGGCACCAGAAATATCTGCAACAAGAATCCAAGGCAGACAAGCAATGGTGCTGCCAGAGAGCTGCTGATGTTCTTATGGTTGCCTTCTCAGGGAGAAAGGGAGCATCTGATATACCTGCTCTGTCTGACTTTTTATCCATCCTGTATTATCACTATGGGTTCTTGGTGATCATGCAGAAGTCATAATCCAACTAGGCCCATCAGAGAGTGCAACTTGGTATGGAACTGCACTTCAAACTGGAAGTAATTATTACTGGGGTGATGATCTGACAGAAGAAAAGATGGACATTTTATAGAGTAGACAAAATTTCAACTGGTATGTAGTATTGAGAATGCATTGTAATTACTACTCATGCCCTGCAGGCCAGCACCATCACACAGTGGGCCAGCAGTGAGGTGACCCTAACTCTGAGAGCTTGGCCAACCTACACTCAAACTTACTGGAAAGCAGGGGGAATACACTCAAGAGGAGGGGGATAGAGAGTTAGAGCAATAACTCAAAGTGATTCAGACTAAGGAATATACCCAGTACAGTGTCTACTTAAATACTACTACTCCTGTACCCTACATAAGGCTTCCATGAGGACACCCCAACATGAGGATACATGCTGTATCTAATTAATGTGACTGAGAACTAAGGTAATTAATAATCTATAGATCCATCTGATCTCTGCCACAACCTTATCTTAGATCCCATCTCAGATCAGATTCTTATCTAGATACCAGATCACCAGATCCTTCCCTAGATCACTCCCATCCATTCCTGACTTCTCAAACCTTCACTTCTTATCTTACCTTTGATCTTCCACTGATCTTCCATCTTCTACTCCAATCTAGCCCTGATAAGATTTATCTCTATACTACTAGACATCTCTAAAGCTCTACTAGCTATTCCCTTGACTACTGATCCTTTTCCTAATAGTGATGGCCTTTGATAAGCATTTCCCTATATTTTCTAAGCCTACTAAGTGATCATTAGGCTTCTCCAGTAGTGATTGATGCTAGTACAAGTCTGGGGCATTACAAGCAGTTAGCCAATGTTTCTTGGTGGCCCAAGCAATTGGCCTGGAATGACTACCAGTATAACACAGGCTACTGGGCATCTGACTGTAATGGATGCTACTTTTTCTTGTGCTTTCTCTTGCAGTTTCTAATAGCATACATGCTTTAGGATGCACTTACACATGGTCACATGACTTGTAGTAGGCAGTGCAGTTGTCATGACCATATATACTCCAGTCACTATCCCACCTCTGCTCTACATTACTCCACCCCTGCTCCTTATTCCAGTCCACTATTCTGTCTGTGTTTCATATAGTTAGTATCTTCTCTTGCATTGTATGTTAACCTTTACATTGTACACTATGTACACTGCCACTTGGCAGTGGACACTTCCTGGTCCATACCCCATTCCTATTCCCATTCTATTACTCAGCTTTACTATTTGCTTACTTACTAATCACTGCATTGCCTTTCATTGTAATTAGTAATCTTTCACTTATCACCTGGACCTGGCTCCACTCATACTTATCCTGCCTCAGTATTTAAGCCCTGTGCTTAGTATGCTCTGTCCTTTAGTTCAGATATCAACTAAGGTTCCTAACCAAGTCCTCTGTCCTCACCCTGACCCCCTGAAGACTGGGACCTGCACAAGGACACAGCACAAGCTCTGTCACTGAGGTCAATCAGCCTTACATCTGACCTTTCTCTGCTCCCCTAAAACCCTTGTCTTATCCTAGTTTCAGACCAGCCTTTGACCAGAACTTCCACCCCTAGCACCCCTTGCACACCTTAACAGTATACCTTAACAGCAGTCTAGCCTCTGGGCCTAGGCCATGATGTCATCATGACATCACTATGACTCATCTGTGGTAGAAGCCTCATGTTCCTTCCAGAACATTCCTAGCATAGCCTTAGCACAATACATACAAACACCTGTAGTAGTATATAAACCTGAATGCAGTATCTAGAGTCCTCATTCAAGTTCTCTTTGGGCTTTCACTCTAAGAACTATAGGCTTGAGTCCTATTCCTCTGCTCTATCCATTTTACTAGTAGAGTCTTTGGTGTGGTCCTAGGTCTTTTGCTTAGGGTCATCTCACTGACAATGAACTACTATTTGTGGACAGTGACTTGTGCAGTGGACCACCCTTCATGCATCACTAAAAACCACACTTTGGCTCAAGAGGATTCATGACAAGCTCAAGCAGAATGACCACAAGGGGGTTATCTTAAGAAATGTGAAAGAGTGGCACAATTCCCTTAAAGGTCACTGTGAAATGAGTAAGATTGTGATGACTAACCACCATGCTGCCAAGGAGTTTCTTGACTCTCTGCAACTGAAATTCTTCTAGACTACAACTTCATGTATTTTATTGACATGTTTGTTATTAATGTGATCATCATTGACACTATAATGTCACATTTTATCTTTAAGCATGACACCATGATGGCAATTGTGTTCACCTTGTCATGCTCTGCAGTGCTGATTTCACTCATGATTCCAGCTCCACATGTACTACTGCTTTCAGCTGCACATCCTCTTATCCTCAGCCAATTGATATAATATACTCATTAATGACATGGTTTTATCATATGCTGGCAAATGATTGGTCCTGTGACAAGTGCCATCTCCAGGTACATGGTTTCATATAGCTTTGTGGAAGGAAGTCAAGCCTTTGACTAGTGATCATACTTTCAGTACAAATCATACCAAATGGTGATAACATGCCCATTAATGACATGGCTTTATCATGTGCTGGCATGTAGCTAGTTCTATACTAAGTATTATCTACTAATAGGCAAATGGTTGCTCCTGAGCAAAGAGCCATCTACAGGTACATAGTTCATATGGCTTTGTGAAATGAAGTGAAGGCTCTGACCAGTGGTCATAGTTGCAGCAAAGTCATACAAAATGGTGATAGCATGCTTGTTAATGACCTGGCTTTATCATGTGCTGGCACGTAGCTAGTCCTATACCAAGTATTGTCTACTTATAGGTAGTTCGTCCAGCTTTAACAGGCAAAGTCATATTCTTAGCTAGTGATAGTGCTTTGGTGTTAGTTTATCATTTGCAAACTAGATGATACTTTCGTTTCAGATTCTGACTGCAAATACTAAGTATTTCAAACTGTCCAATACCATATCATGCTTAAAATTTACATACAAATGAGGCAAAAAATATCAGAGTTGTCATGCTAACTGGTTTCCTGTGATGAGAGTCATCTGCGATGGGAGTAAGCTAGGTGCCTATCCAAGCTCAATAGGGAGTGTCACATAGGTTGGTATATTGTATATAGCAACACTTCACTGTTGGTCAGATTCTTTAGGACGAGCGTACACCAGACTCTATGTACGTATTCAAGTTGAATAACATCGCCATTCCACTCACCGGAAATTTGCATAGGATTCTGATGTAAATCTGCAGGGACGTCCAAGTTCACCAGACTCTGCTATTAGCTTGTCATGGGTCTCTTTCATTTATGCACCACCGAATCAAATGCAACTAGTGTTGGACCAATGGTGGACGTTCATTACAGTCATGTACGATGAATTAACCAATGTCCATTCTCATGTGGAACTCTAACAACGGCGGATTTAGAAACCTGAAGGACACCGTCAGTCAATGCGATAACTGTGGAGATATTTAACGCACTATATGTACCTGGTGCGTTCTACGCTGCCACTCGAAAGAATGAAACTTGGGCAATAGCATGCCCAACATGACTATGTTGACACCTACACTCATGTCAGTGACAAGTAGGACTGCTCATCTGCATCTCACAGACCTGTGTCAGTCTAAAGGTATTCTTCTTCATGTTCCAGTATAGTCTCTAGGGGAGTGCGCAAAATGGGGGTATGCTCTATTAGAGCATCTGCGAGGGTGACCTCTTCGTATTCCCCTGAGATCTTATCCGACATATCGTCGTCAGATATTGAGCCCATTTTCTTGGCGCACATGTCAGACTCTAGGTTGCCGTGGTGCGTAGATGAGGTGCAAGGCATAAACCTCTGTAAGATGCGCAGAAGAGATTTCCCTTTCACAGTGACTGGCGAGGGACGAGGCTTCGCGCATGACAAGGTAGTGGACGAGTTCGACTGCAACCCCAAGCTTTCAGAAACCGCGTCTGCAAAACGCAACAGCACGATATCAGAGGCACGAGCGGGTAGGTGGCTGTATGGCGTTGGAGAAGTGCAGCGGTCCACAATGTAATCCATCTCGCTGGGGTAGTTTGATGGTTCCATGGCAAGGTGATATGACCGCCATGCGGGCGAATGCTGCAGAGGAGACGAGGGAGAGGTGGCTTTGCAGCCACGCCGAGAGTCAGAAACGAAGGGATGCGTCATCGAGCGCTTTCTAGGAAGCGAGAGTAGAGTGGGGCCAAGCCCAGAGAGCATTGGATAGAATTTCGAGGGGGGAAAAGCTAGCTAGGCTTGTTGTCGACGGTGGCGGCAGTGTCACTGGCACACTAGTTCAACATGAAGGATGGTGGCATTGAATGGTGTGGCAGCTCAACTGGAAGGAGCACATGAGCAGAATCCCCTTCGACCCTTCGCTTAGCGGGTTGCATTGTCCCTTGCGAGTTACCAAGCTTGCCGAACGCCCAGAATGTGGAGTCTGGACTGTGGAGATAGGTCTTTTCCATCGACCTTTCTTTCTCCGGGAACACGTAGACAGACTGGAAGAAAAGTGGGAGACGTTGTGATATGAGATGTCCTCATTGTAGCCAACTCTGATGCCACAATTTCAAGAGCCCGACCTTAATTTCATCGAGGTTGGATCAGACCTTTTCGAGAACACGAAGTTTAGTAAGTCTTGATAACCACCTGGTCTGACTGTGTGCGACTCCTTCCTGCAGAGTGATATCTACAGACCCAAAGTCAAAATCAGGGGATGAAGACCGCAGAGACTTGATGAAACTGTATGGAAAACATTCTCT
>JADGIP010000845.1:0-10862 GCA_016618355.2 Astraeus odoratus | reverse complement strand
ATATGCACAAGAAATTTTCAAGGGGTAAATGTCAAAGAAAACAAAAGAGAAAACTGCAGGCACATCATGTCAAGAATATTTTCAAGGAACATAGTAAAGGATGTATGACAGGAAGGCTGATGCAAATAAAGCTGAAAGCATCTGAAGGATGTAAGCAAGATTACAACAAAATGGAGAAATGGAGATGATGGAGATGATGGAGATGACTAAGCACATATGAAGAATCCTCTTTAGTCCCTTCTGTGTAGTAGAGAGCCATGGAGATCATCAGAGAGCTTCAGAGTTATGCAGGGGAACATGGAGCATGACAGGATGCACCTCATTCTGTGAAGAAAAGGTCAAGTGAAACATGACACAACTCACATTGTGATTCTACCTCAGATCCTTCATTATGCAAGATAGTATAGTGCACCCAATAGGTTTGATCACGAAAGGGTCCCTCCCTTCTTTAGGCTCCCTTTCTGTGCTCATAACACAATGAACACATGATGATGAGGAAATGAAGAGAGTCGTTGTGATAATCGGAAGTATCACAGGAGTAAGTGGCAGCAGAGTTGGTGATGACACTGCTAAGAACATGTCCCAGAACAATAAAATCAAGCCCATCACCATCATCCAAACCCCACTCGTGCTTGACATGAACTCCCAAGTTTCCATCAAGCACGAGTGAGCTAGAAATCGATTTAAGGGTCATATTAGACATCACCATTTTCGGGATGTCTATAAATCTACTGAGCTTTGCCTACCCAGACCTCAATTGCGTTCCCACCTGCACCAGATACCTGCGCCACTTGTTCAAGGTCAATGTCAATCCCCCTTGCCCTGTCCCACAATGTTCGCTCTGCTGCATCACGCTCTTTGTAACCCAGTAATATTAAAGGTGGTTGCTTGGACTTATACCTTGAAAACTGGACGAGGCGCATAAGTGTACCGATGAGTGCTGGGAATGATGCGGTGTTATAAGTGACATCTGCCATCCTGTTAAAGATATGAAATCAGAGTATATATACCCAAACTTGGATCTCACGTACACTATGACATCGATTCCCGTGTCAAAATTGGACTTAACCGCGTCAGGGAGCTGCTCGTCTTCCCAGTCCAGTGGTGCAGCTTCGAGAGAAACTCCGCTCATGAATGATCGGTTGGACGAGATGTTGTATTGCAAAAGAGGCATTGCCGAAGCTTTTGATGTAGTAGCTGATATTGAGTATTGCATGGGACATGTGCAAATTACTCACGGAGATCCGTAGTCAGGACAAGTCCCGAGCGACCAGAGATGTCTAATTTGGACCGCAGAATACTGAGCGTGATTGCGACTATGCCTGTCCCCGCACCTGGATGGAAAATATGGCTCTTATAACATCATCGAACCAATCAATGGGCTACACTTGACATACCAAGCTCCACTATATTTCGGCATTCCCTGCCAAAGAGCGATCGCTGAAGCTCGGACAACAGATGACTTGCGCCGGATTCCCCGTAATAGACCTGTACAAGCCATGAACTGAGTCCTATGCCGCTATCCCACACTTTCTGAGCTGATGAGAGTAAGTGGTGCTCATTGTTTATTAAAGCTGTACACCGTACTTTGTCCAAATCAAAAGACGTCTGTTCACATATGTCCAATATCTCTGCTGGAGCCTGTTGAGTCGGCGGGCACAATAAGTACGATCGCACGATCTGCTCCTGCTTTATGGCTTTTCGCGGTTTGCAAGAGAATAGGACGGGCATCGACATTACAGGAAATGGCATGCGTCCGATGTCTTCCTCGTGCAGTGAGATAATTTGATCCTTACGAGTGGTGCCCACACTAAGGATGAGACGCCAAAGCTGTCCATCACGCAAGTTCTGCGGACGTGGTACGGATATTTCCTTGTATGCATTCCTGCTCCTCCATGACGTCAACTTCGCAGGTCTGGTGATCGTAGAAGTGGGTCGATGTGAATCTGGTAAGAGGGCCCAGGAGAAGTAGATGTCAACTTCGCCTTCGAAGTATTCCGTTCGTAAATCGTTGCATATCTGGGGGGTGATGATAATTTGTTCTGTTGGCGCAAGACTCGCTTGTGCTGGAGGAGGCCGCAAAAATGAAACGTAATAAAACATGATGCAGATGGACAACCAGACGAAGCTTCAAATGTCGTGCCCGTAGCTGAGATGGGATTATGTAATTGCATGTGATCAACGAGTGGGCAAGGACGTAGAGATGTACATATTCGACAACATTCATAGTTCTAGCTAGGCTTTGTACTGCATAGCTACAGTAGACAGACGTCAAGACATCTCTTTGCTCAGTCTTTACTGTAAGCAAACCACCGCAGATGTGTAATAGAATGGAGAGCAGCACGCTCACGTGCTATGCCAGCACACTGGTAGCACGTGAGCAGGATGCTTTGAACTATGCATGTCAATCGGATCATGCAGTCTCCAGCTCCAAGTTCCGACAATCGATGTTTTGTTCGCTTATATACTGTACGTCCTACCAGTGAATCTCGTACCACCACAGCAGACGGCCAAAGATCACCATGGACGAACTCGCCGTTGCGTGGACTGCACTTTCTCATTTAGAGTCACAGGAACGTATCCTTCAAGAGAAACTCACGGATGTCCACCGTTCTATTGAGCTACAACGCGGCAGAATCGAAAACATCATGCGGAGTAGACCATCCCTCATCACCACCTTCCCCACGGAGCTCCTATTACAAATATTTGAGCTTATCGTCCAGGATGAATCTTTGACGAATAACATCCATCCAAAGCTCCAACTAACCATGGTTTCCCGTTACTGGAGAGATGTTATTCTGACCTGTTCCTCCTTCTGGACCCGTATCCAGTTGGCTCCGGAATGGCCCCTACCTCTCCTCGAGGCACACATAACGAGGAGCGGCCAATGTCCACTCGACATTGTGATTCTGAACTGGAATTCCAACTCGAGCAAAACCGTTTGCAAAACGTTCAGGCAGCAGCTTGGCATTGTCATCCAGCATGCGTCACGCTGGCGCAGTCTTGAGATCCAAGCCAATGCTGGAACACTCTACGCTTTATTTGCATTGGAAAAGGTATATGGGATGGCTTTCCCATCTCTTACACGTGTTTCCGTTGATCGACAACGGAGACATGGCGCCATAGACCACGGATGGGGTCCCCTTTTCCGATTCCTTAGGTTTGAAAGCATCCCGGGACTTAAAGGTCTCAATCTTGGAGATCTGATCCCCTCAGAGGACCTCCATGTATCTTCTACTCTCACCGAGTTCACCCTCTCCGTTTCATATCCATCACGCCTCGAAGCTCCTTCATTTCTTTACAACCCTTCACTCCGTGGACTGAAAAGTCTCACACTTCAGGGCTGGACTAAATCCTGGCAGCTTGTCCCTGACAGTATTCATTTACCATTGCTTGAACACTTCGTTTGTGAAGTATCGAACCCCAAACAGCTCCTGCACGCTCTATCAGCCCCGAAGTTGACCCACTTTCAATATCAAGAAGGGGACGAACGGCCGTCCACTGTGTTTTCCGGACTGAAATCCAAATTCTCAAATGTCCATCACTTCACTCTTTCTATTGCAGACAAGTGGAGTCGCGATCCTGGTGGAGCGCAGTCTCTCTGCCTTGCTATTCCTGCTGTGCGGAGTGCAGTGTTGAATGAAGGCGATCTGGAAGCGTTCTTTGGTCTTTGGGGTATGTCATGTGCTGCAGATGTTTGGGAACATCTCGAGAGTCTGTCCGTCGAGGGTTCCTATTGTGATCTCCCGAATATCCGGAACTGTCTGGTTTGGTGGCTCGGCCGGCGGCAGAGGCTGCAGAAGGGGAAACCGAAGCTGAAAATCAGGTTTGACTTTTTGGACGATATCAGCACCTTGCAGGACTCGTATGGATGTGGCTCACCTCTCTCATTCTGCGCAGCTATGAGGGAATATTGTGACCTAGAATACGGGCAGGCATGTCATGGCAGTCATTAACTATACTGTGATCGCTCATCAATATGTTGTACTTGCGCTCTTCTTGAAATTTTGTTTCCGATGTATGTGTATCGTGGTGATGTACCCATGTATACTAGCACTATACTAGTCATTATACTATTCATTTTGATCCCGCCAGGAGTCGTCAAAACGGGTTTATTGGTGGAGAACACGACGTCGGCTTGCTTCATGATAAACCCATCACACAGGAGGGACCTTCCAAATATGGAAGGTATACGAACCAGCTCGGCATTTGCGACTCGGAAGTGATTCTCCCGAAAACCACCAACAAGTGCTCATGAGAGGCAGACTGTCATTCTAACTAGCAGCCTAATCGGTGGGACCAGCAGCAGCCATGCTTTTCGCGACATTTTTGCGACACAATACCCGTTCATTGAGGACGTGTCTTGGTCAATCTAAGAACCGCTCGTTGCTCCAGACCTCTCTAAATCACTTCCCGAGGACCTCTCGCTCTCTACCAGGACGACCGTCAACCGGAAACGAAACGTTACCGTCATTTCGAGCAGAGATAACCAAGACAGATGGCGTTCCTTCTTTCAGCGCCCGTCTGGACAGACCATCTGTGCGAAAACAAGTCGAGGTGCGCGTTCTGAAGAGCATAGCAGTTCTGGCGGGGTGACGCTGATGCACATCTTGCTAGCTTTTTGTCGGTGTATCCTTGTTCGCCTATATACTGGCAGCAGGAGTGACTGAGGCAGAGACAGAATATTGGAAGAATAAATTGGTGTCTGTCTCGGGTATATTCCGGTTGCAACCACCCTCGACAGATGAGATGAGAAAAGCTCGATATATGGAACTGGCCTCTGTGCGTTTTCCTTCTTACCCGCGGTCACAAATATATCGACTTTCGTCTTCTCGTCATCGTAGGACCTGAAAGAAAAGTTAAGCATCCTTAAGGAGGAGACTTCGAAATGGCCCAGCACCGTCCGCAATGTAGTCGTCAGCGCCTATGTGCGAGGTGCTCAAACCTATCTTGATGCAACTGAGGGAAGGAGGTTGTGTTGGTACATTGCTGGCCTGAATATCGCGATCTTTTTGGCTTGGAAAGTACCTCGTCTACGAACGCTAATGGCTACCTCATTTACTCATGATCCTCTTTCTGGCCGAACATATACACTCTTGACGAGTATATTCAGGTGGGAACTCAGAAACTAAGGCCAATGCTCTGGGCTTACCGGTCGTTTGGATAGCCATAAAGGATTTTTCCACCTGGCTGCCAATAATATGGCCCTTTGTTCTTTCGGTGAGTAGCACAGCCTCCAGTCGTGGTGGTTGTATGACGGATGTTACGGTATTTCAGGCTCTGCTGCAACCACGTTCTTCTATTTATACCACCGTAATGACCCAAATGCAACGCCTGAGTCCTCAACTAGATGGCATTTCCTGGCTTTCTTTATTTCTGGTACGTCGGTCTCATGCCCTTCGGTGTACCACTATACATGTTCTACTTTCCATCAGCTGGCCTATTCTCAGGACTAGTCAGCCATGTTGTTGCCACAAAGGTTATCTTCCCTCGGCTATTGGCGCGAGCGTCTGCGCAAGCTTCTATCAAGGCTTCTCCAGCTGCGAGCGCCATCGCCGGAAGCACCAGTGCTACGGCTGTCACATCTACCCGAGAGATCTTACCTTCGTTAGGTGCATCGGGTGCTGTCTATGCTACTGTCACCCTCAGTGCACTAGCCTTTCCGGATGCTGAAATAAGATTGTTGCTCCTCCCGTTCTTCCCTATACCTATATCGACGGGTGTCGGTGGCATCATTCTGCTAGACGTAGTGGGAGCTCTTCGAGGGTGGAAGTAAGTCGTGCACTTCTGTACTCATTTCCCCAAGGAGCCCCTGATGCCATTGTGTCGACAGGCTATTTGATCACTATGCTCACCTGGGAGGTGCAGCGGCCGGTGCAATTTATTACTACTATGGAATGCCGTGGTGGAACTTCGTGAAACGGACAACAGGACCCATTTGATTACAATAGCAAACTCCGTCGATAATCATCGCTCAGACATTGGCCTCCTAGTTTTAATGCATGCACGCGTTTGGGTTGTTGTTTGGGTGTCGCCTTAGGGAATGTGACAGTCAGGGTACCGTTCTCCGACTTGGCATTGGCGTCCTCATCCTGCAGGATATGTGTTAGACTCCCATCCTGACACTTCCAGTTCAAGAGGTACATGCATATTTACCTTGGCGCCCTACGTAAGAGGTAGGGTACGGGAGAAGCTGCCATACAAACATTCGCGAACGACGGGATTGCTATCTCCCTTTGTCTTGTCCGTTTGTCTCGCCTGAAACGGTGAGGTGGTCATTTTGGACTTCGACGGGGACCTCTTGAGGCTTCACTCCCGGCAATTCAAATCTGGCTGCGATAGTGTTGGTTTCTTGATTTTCTGGTATGTCTATCCTGCGAGTGTTCCCCGTCAGGTGCCGATAAGGGGAGCATACCACGTGTGCGAGAAAGCACACTTTGGTCGGAAAGGCGAAGCGCTGCGAGTACTTGTCTCTGCCAAAGCAGAGCTTGGGCGGAAATGGGAGGTGACGGCGTCGTCGAAGCAATGGCCGAATTCAGTGAAGGGGTCGTAATAGAAGCGAGTCAGCGCCATCATTGAGCCTGGTCATTGGTCAAGAGATCATTTATGTAGCAAATGCTGTCTCTGAGTTGAAAAGTCGGTACTTATAAACTCGTCGTCATCGGAATCATAGGTGACTTATGAGCGAGCACGCAGGGACTCTGGAGCTTTGTTGCTTCATGAGGACTCTGTTGGACTGAAAAGTAGTGGTGAACTTGTTCGCTTTGGTGTTCCTTGTGCAATAATAACATCATTTACATGAGTCATGTACTCACATGCTGATATTTGAACTACTCGCACCCAAAAGTCGTTTAACATCGACTCCTTAGGGGTTCCGCTTTCGGCCATATTTGAAACATCTTGTAACCACTCGTGCAGATTGTCCTACACCGCAGACCCTATAGCAATGCGGATTTGCAACGTACAAAACTTCTGCCTACGCGATGTGCCTAGTTGGGCGCAAAAAACCAATATTTATCATATGCTCGCTACAACAGTTACACACACACCCTTCCTGTTTACTACATGCATTTCTTCATTTTCGATGTACGAGCACGTGAATCCATGTAATACGATGTTGAGCGCATGCACGTCCTTCGCGATGCAGTCTCACGTGCTGATGGTGCACTGTCCCGGTCTCGCCACTCCTGAATAGACTGGTTCGCCTGCGCCTGAGTGTGGCTCGAGTCTTATAGTAACGAACAGGTAATGGTTGTCAGCCTTTCCCATTATCGGCCACTATTGCTGCCACACATGTTCGTGTCATTGCTGTAGTCGGATGGTCGTGTGTCGGGGTACAATATGACAGCGGAATGCGACACAATGCCCGGTGCGGGGCAGACGGTGGTAAGACAAGTTACGTGTAACGTCTCATTCATCTTCAGCATCCACTACGAATCTCTGCGAATCATCGGCGCGACAAGACCTGCGCCTGAGTGTGGCTCGACTCTTATGGTAGCGAACTGGTAATGCTTTCTGGCCTCGGATGTTATACCTATTATCGGCCACCACTGCTGCCACACATGTTCGCATCGTTGCTGTGGTCCTATGGTCGTGTGTTAGGGTAATGCGAGAGCGGAATGCGACACCTCATGCCGGCCGCCGCAGGGCAGAGGTGGTGAGAGAAGTTACGTGTAACGTCCCATTGATCTTCAGCATCTGCTACATCGAGAATCTCTGCGAATCATCCAAGGACATCTGGGTGCTAATCGCGCCTTGCAAACGTACACCACTTTCGTCTTGTCATCCACCCCTACTTCGTTCTTGGAGGACATTCGTCAAGTTTGAACTCGCTGCGAAGGACGCTGAGGTGATATTCAGAAGCGTCTAATATGATTCCGGTCATGACACGTCCAGTATGTCCGCGGATCGATGCAATCGCCGAACGACTCGTGGAAGCCACAGCGAGGACGCAACAAAGGCGAACCGTGCGACGGAATGAGTTCGTAAATAAGGAAATGAGTCCCTCTCATCCTATATATCATCGTCCTGGGTTCATCGCCTCATTCCAGTCCCTCGGTCACAGGTACTCCGCAAGGTTATGACTGGGGCATGTGTACTGACCGTCCAGGTTTAATGACATTGTTATGATAAAGTAGTTTGGCCCCATACGGCACCTGTTTGTTATCCGGACCGTTGCTCGTATGTGAAGGGTAAAGCAGAGTAGCTGAACACGCGTCAACATGCGTCAACGTATCGGAGGCTGTGCCCATCGAGTCTCCGTCGTATAGCTGGCGATTGCCTCATTGAAATATGGTCTGTAACATGAATGACATGCGCAAGGCGCTGGACAGAAGGTGCACTCGAATCACCACTGCGCACATGTCACTGGGGAAACCAAAGGTAGTACCTATAAGTCTGTCGCAGGAATGGCTTAGAAGACGATGTTAGGCGACTTCGAGTACAGCCAAGCTACAAGTCCCTAGAATATAAATTACTCATATATTAGAAATGCGCGTACAATCACTTGACGGTCTAACGAAATAGAATAAGTGTTCGTGCTTCCACACAACCTGCCTGCGCCTACCGTTACCCTAGTTGCATGACACGTGCAGAACAACTTCAAAAGAGGCTGTCATCGTTTAGCTTGGGCATCCGTACACTGGTTGGGCCTACACCTCCGGCTACCCAGCCTGAAGGAGCGCCGTCATTGGATGACTTGCACTAATCCTTGATTTCCGTTTCTTCGGACTGTTGTCTTGTACGACGGAGAAAAAGTGAGTACCATATTTGTATATTCATACATGTGACCGATATGGTAGGAGTTTGCGTGACAGTAACGGTCACCCCCTGTTTGGATGCGCATCAATAAACTCCATTCGGATCACGTAACCCGGAGCTCACTCTGTTGGACCCCTAATGATTCAACTTGCATCACACCGACAGTGCTCAAGATGCCGCATGAAAATCAAAGTGGACACGAGGGAGAAGGCGTTCGACATGCACAACGCGTCGAGACTCTCACTCTCATGATTAAAGAAGTGTATGGCGATCAGAAACTTTGGAATATAACTTGCGACGACATGCCTCCCATTCCTTCCCTCTTGCGATACCCCACTACTCTTATAGTATGCAATGGAAATCGTCACGCAGACGGAAAACATATCTCCGTGACGGGTGGCTTTGCACCAGATGGAAGAACGAGCACCCTTGTTGCGGCGCAATATATCTCAGCTGTCCGTACAGGTGGTGAACAAGCCATCCAAGTCGTTTTTAGAGGTCATCGATGGGTATGTCTGTCCATGTCCATGGCTCTGTCTCCCCATTTACCATTTAACAGGAATTGCGATGCTGAGAGCCTCAGAGCGCATGTTGAAGACCTCTGGGTTACATTGGCGTGCTGCAATCTGGACGATATTAAGCATAAAACCAAACTTCTAGATTTCGTTTTCTCTCGTTCTTTTACCAAACTTCGCTCGCGCTGCTATCTGGCCGAGCGGTATTTCAGTGGCGACGTGTTGGCTGGTATCAAGAAATAGAGATCGACTCGGAGCTGCCTTCGTGCACGTTGAATTGACACTCCTGGATGGCCAGAAGAAAACGCGGGACAGCTGCCAGCCATGAAATTGCGAAGGAAGGTCGAAGATGGAAAAGGTGTTCTTCAATGGGAATTCTCGGACAAGACGAAAGAGACATGGGCGGTGATTCTGGGGAAGATGCTCTGCGACCTCGGAAAAGCTATCGGAAATGCTCATGACGTAAGAGAACGCAATGCACTCACAGAAAAGCCGACAAAGGAAGAGCGACATGCCATCGCAAATGTTAGGGCCCGCTTGGAATGTCTGCCCTTGTACATCTATTAGAACGAGGGGTTGTCGAGACCCTTCTGACCGAAACCGACCTTACCGAGAATGTATTGCGCAGTTTTATGCTAATAGGGTGTGCAAAAGGTGCGTCAATCACTGCAATTGCTGGTTCACACCATATACATCGTAATGATGCAGGCGCAGAGGAAATAGGTGAGTAGAGTCTGATTTGATCAAGCTTTTCGTTAATGAGGTGTTACAGCATGAATTGGCGTATCTGAGCGGTGGTGCGGACACTGCTCGCGCCACCTAATTCTGCGGTATTTGTAACTGCTCGTCAGGCCACTAACTACAGTGCATGCTCTCCTCTTTAAGCCACCCCATACATTCATGGATCAGCTGGCCGTTGGGATAATGTTGATTCCCTCCTACGTCTCATCGCTCTGTGACAGGGGAGAGATGATGGAAGAGTACTTCCGAATGTTCCCGGAATGTTATTCTTGAAGGTGCCAGTATACGGAGGTATCACGCACTAAGCGAAATTTCTGTATTTTTACACATCTTCGTCCGCATGGGCTCACAGTCTCACCGTGTACCTGGATCTGGCTTCAACCGGGGTGCGGTACGTTATCACGACGTGTTCGTTTTGGATAATATTGTACCACTGTCATGCCAGTGATTGGTAACACTATTAGTATAGTACTGTAAGACTAAGGACAATGCGCTGTGGATCTCGATTCGGTGATGTTCACTATGGGTGTTTCTTGGACAGTATGTATACGAGGTTCCCTTCTGGCGCGCGAGATCAAGGTATCTCCCGCGGGCTAATGACGACGTAAAGGGAGAGAAGAATAAAAAGAAACCGGATGCATAGGCATAAACGTCACACAGTTATACAGTGATTACCTTCATCTGTTTCATTATATTATACATACTCAATACAGTGACTGTAGCGTTCATCCACCTCCTGAACGCAGCACAAGAGTTGGGAGCGTAGATTAGGCGGCAGGGGAGAGTGGCACAGGAGGGCTACATGGTCCGTGCGCGTGTGCCTGGCACTGAGAGAATGCCACAACA